>QHHJ01000222.1:0-38042 GCA_004367495.1 Fusarium scirpi | reverse complement strand
TTTTTTTTTTTTTTTTTTGCTGTTGATAGATAGATAGATAGATAGATACTAACTGGTTGGTCGGTGTACGGGAGAGGTAGCCGGGCATTTAACCTTTGGTTGATTGGGTTTCGTTAACTAAACAAACTGCTGTTAGTTTACCTCTAATATATATGCATAGTTTCTAGACTTACAAGCCTGAAACAAAGACTTAATATATACAAGCCACTAAACTATCCACTGGGCTGACTACGCACCTAGGTACCTAGGTTTGTTCTTAGATCAAGTGCTGGATATTACTAAAGGAAGATGGAAGAGAACATATTAATTGGTATCCATTGCTATTTAACTGCATAACATTTCATTTACTATATCCACAACTCATACAACTAAAACATCCACATTGCTAGCAATCCATTCATACGAGTCCTTCCTAAAGTCATCGTTGATGATACTATTCTTATTCGCCGTCTCAAACCACATGAGTTTCTTGCTTTCCTTCCACTCAGGCCACTTGGCATACTTGGTAACGCCCTTGTTAGGATCAAGGTTGTATAGGAAGTTGAAGTAGTATGTTCGAATACTTCGCATGGCATTGTTCGGCAGAAGACCATAGAACACTTGGAGGAGGTCAGAACCGTGGAATGTTCCTAGGATAGGGGTTCCGTAGTTGTAGCTTGCGAGGTATGACCATGCTGGGACGTCTGGGTTCTTGTCGGCGGCGATTTGTAAGAAGACACGGCGAGTGAGGGAGAAAACGAGATCGCCAAAGACGGCAGCGCGGCGCTTGAAGCCGGGGAAGACTTCATTGAGGAGGGCTGTGCGATATGGACTGCCTGTGCTGAGAGTGGTGGGATATGTGTTCACCAGAGCGGTCAACTGCTGCTTTGAAGCCTTGTTGAAGAATAACTTTTGCAAGTAGTCGACGAACTTGGCTGTGGTAGTCAAGTTGGGCTGGAACAGTGCAAAGAGAGTCCCTTCGTCTTCCTGGTTTCCGTTGATCATGGGAACTGCGTAGTAACGTCCCGATGAAATGAGCACGTCTGGACTATCAGGCAGAACCTTGCCATCTGGCCGAGGGAGATAAGATAGAGCCAGGGAGTTGTATGACAATAGTCCTGGGACAGAGTTGGCAGCGTTGAGGAATTTGTCATATGGCAGTTCGCGGAGACATTCGAGGCTATCAGAAGCATCAGAGCAGCCACCCTCCTTGACAACGGCATCGTAGATAGCTTGACCCTTAGCACTGTCGATAGGCTCAGCGGGAGCAACACTGCCCGAATTCATGATTGCGCCTCGGAAAAGAGGCTTACCCTTGTAATTGGCATCGCCACCGTAGAGACACATCTGATCCAGTACGGAGATGGCGCCTGCAGATTCTCCCCAGATAGTGACCTTTTCAGGATCACCACCAAAAGAGGCAATGTTATCCGCGACCCATTCAAGTCCCATTCGCTGGTCGAGCAGACCTAGGTTGGAACTTCCGTCCTTCTTGATCTCAGCGCCAGGCATGAACCCGAAGCCGGCAACTCGATAGTTGACAGCAACGTAGATGAAAGGCTGATCCTGGCCCATGGCAGTGCCCAAGAGGCTGGTGCCGTCATACATAGCACTCGAGCCCAACTCGAAACCACCGCCAAAGATCCAGAACAGAACAGGAAGCTTATCGCCAGCTTTAGTACCAGCGGGTCGTTGGACAGTCATGGTGAGACAGTCCTCTTGGCCCGTGATGGGCGTAAGGAAGGGAAGAGCCAGGAAGTCGGAGAGAAACTCCGTAATGACATCCTGGCCTCCACTCGAGACAAACATTTGAGGACATGCCGGGCCAGTAAGTCCTGAAGCGTCAAACTTTCCCAGAGGCTTGGATAGTTTCTTGGGAGGTTTGAGACGTAGAGAACCAACTGGCGGATCCGCAAAGGGAATGGCTCTGAAAGAGTCAACCTTTCCAGAGCTAGAACCTATGATTGTGCCAGAAGGAACAGCGACGGTGACTTTGGCTGCTCGCTCTTCAATGGCTGGTGAAGCAGGTGAGACAGGAGCAGCGTCAGGGACCGAGGCTGGAGCGGGAAAGGCTGCTGGGCTGGCAGACACAGCAGTCAGGAGACCAAGGCTGAGGCCAGAGACAAAACCAGAGAACCTCATGGTGAAGCTAGAGTCGAGTAAACTCAAGCTTAGAGGTATTGAGAAAGAAGGCAGTAACAAAGACTGAACGAGGTCACCGGATGACGGACAACGAAGTATGAATACTTCTTGAGATGCTTCCCAATGTCTCAGTCAAGACCGCAGATCATTCTCCAGGTGGGCAAAGAGCTCATTTTGAACTTTTCTTCTTCCCACGAGCCGTCTTCTCCATACAAATTACCGCTTTGACAAGACAAGTAAGTCAGTGCTCTGGCATCAACGTTGATCACCACGAACCCTGGGCGACGTCGACTTCCTTCTCATGCTTGGCCTTCCGAAGAGGAAGCCATCGCCGTTCAATGTATAGTCTATCCCATCATGGTGTCAAAAGAATTAGCCGCCAAGAGCCTAAGAGACGAATTAATTTAATCATCTTATGCCAGCTTAGGCGAACATTTAGGTAGCTTTATTTTGGCAGAGAGGATAACCTTTCTGTTACCCACCTGCCTATGCCCAAAGAGTCGTGATAAACCGAAACGAAAGGGCTCTTTTGTCCTCCCCGCTTCCCCACGGGGAAGAATAAGAGACCGACCGAGGTAGACGATAGTTATCCTGCTTTTTGCTAGAGTTTAACAGGTAGAATAGCACGTGGTGGAGGATGAGATGGTGTGTTGGAAGGAAAAGATCGACGATCAGCTGAAGGATGTTGATGGTTTGTTAGGCTCTGGTTGGTGGAGATGGCAATTAAAAAGGTTTCATCGGAGGAAGAATAGTTCGTATGCAGTTTATAGAAGATGGTGGGTACGGTAACAAGTTTCTATGTATGCAAGGTATGGTACTGTATTTGCCGGTAGTGGTAGTACTATATCTCTTCAAGACCCTTGACCCTGTATGGTATGCCCTTCGTTCACAGGACCACATCACATCGTTGGCCCCGCAAGACACGGGACGATAGATCCAATACCACGTTTCGTTTCTCTCTATAAGAAAAATGATAATGCGGGGTTATAAGATCCAAATGTCGGTCTAGAAGTACAATACCTTCTCTCGTATTATCAAGGGAAGTTGTATCAATTGTGAGAAGTCCATATTCAACAACGTCATCCCACATCTACCCCAGCTTTCAAAGCGGTAGAAACATCACAACCCCTGCAATAGAAACGCCTGGTGACAACGGGCAGTTTTCCTGTTCTGGACAGCAAGCAAAAAAGGCAACTCACTTCAGCCTTGTCACCCAAGTTTTGGGTATCGAGGATGTCACTTATCAAGCAAGTATATACCATGTTGTCTGGTGTATTTTTAAGAAGAAAAAGATATACATATAAAACCACGGACTCTTTTAAAATGAGATCGTCAGGACCAAGAACGACTAAAGCTACCGTACCTGAACGTATCACCCCTCTAGTCTCAACATGCAGATGATCGCACAGCCAAGAAGGAGACGCAACCCTCAATTCTCAAAGCTAGTGCAATAATCCCGAGACCGTATTGTCGCCATTCAAGTATAGCTGGACAACTCTCCGTTTGCTAGAATAGGAAATTGTCACGACTGTATTCCCCAAAGTGACTTAACCATGTATGCAGGTGTAAGCACATCAGCTCAAGCTCTGAACTCTACTATCTCCTCTTCCTGCAAGCAATGTAGAGTGAGAGAAGATGGTGTACTCATGACGTATCCCGAGGTTCGGACGATATCCGTTTGACTTTGAGAGAATAATAGACATGTGTTTCTCGGGACTTTGATAACTCACGAGATAGACTTTGGTTATGGTAGTGGCCAAGTCCTGGTGGTCAATAAACAACCCCTCATATCACTCAAATAAGCGGAAATGTCACATAGTAGCGTCGATGGTACCCAAGTAATATGTTCGTTAATTCATAGTCAAGTTATGGACGCTTGCCTTTCTGGATTGAAAAATGTAACAAGAAAGTGATATCCATACATGTCCGCTGTCGAATCCGCTAAAAAGTCCCATCATTAGAAGTGAACCCGACCACTGTTGATCATAACCTAGTAACCTTTCGCGCCGTTCCTGTTGCCATGTATGCCACTGAGGCAGATGGAGTCTTAATGCAATTCCCCAGACCGACCAACCAAAGTCTAATAGTGTATGCCTGTCCTGTTGCGCCCAAACACCAAACGTGGGTATATAGTACCGTCATCTCATGCATTGCTTGTGATAATTTCTCACATCACCACACCCACCCGGGTGCCTTCTTTCAAACATCGTTTCTTTGAAGCAACTGCCGGCTCTTCCTGACCTTCTTTTTCAAAGCTGCTGCTGACGACTTCAGAGAAGACTTCTCGCTTGCGCTTTTCGCCACTGGGCTTCTCGGGGTCTTTCTCCCAAGTCTCTATCTCATTCGGGTTAAAAGCGCCGACAACCTCTTGGCCCAAAGCTTTGCCAAGTCGCTCCCGTAGACCTAGAATCGGCCAGATTGGAACTCTGGTGTATTCGATCTTGAGGCCAGAAACAGCGGCATCATCATCGTTCATAGGAGCTTTGAAAGGGTCGTGGAACTTCTCCAAAAACTCCTTTGTTATGTAGCCAGTGTAAACAATAAACTCCGACGTATCCGTATCATGTGTGAGGATCCTCAACTTGAGGTCATGGAAGTTAGGGCATGGCGGGATGCCTTGCCCAGGGGACATGCGCGAATCGCGTCTGCCAGTGAGAGGTGGGGAAGGGTAAAAGTGCTTTTGCGCCATTCCCAAAAAGACACCCACAAAATGCGCGTCGTGATCCGAATTTGAAGGAAGGAGCATACGTGCTCGGAGCTGTTGGAGCCGAAACACAGGCTCATTCCATGATCGTCCTGGACCAGGTGCGACACGGAAAAGGTTATTTCTGATTGAAGCCAACTGAGTCTTGCCAATGTAGCAGATCATGGGCAAATGAGCGGGGCTCTGGGTGGGTGATGACTGTGATGCAATGTTGAAGGACTCGGCAGGTCGCGTTGATACCGATCTGAAAGATGAGTATGAAGACTTCAACTCTTCGGCAGGGAAATTCCACATGATATGTGCGCGCACAGCATCACGATAAACGCGGCCACCAAAGTATAGATGAAGTTCGGGTAGATAGTTCGGCTTGCTGAAGGCGTTGGGCCATAGAGTCATCAAAACCGTTTTGACAGCATTGGAAGAGTGGATAGGATGCATCGAGTCAGGCAGGAGTATCTGCGTGAGTGAGTTGCTGAGAGTTATGATGGTGTCCGAAGGGCTAAGATGACCTCGCGATGGTGGCGTGCCTGGAGCCGCGATAGGCTGAGGGGTATCGCATGGTGGTTGTTCTTCCCATCGCGCGCCAAGAAGTTGAGCATGTAGATCTGTCCAGCAGATGGGTCGCACGAAAAGCGTTGTGCCTGCGTGTTGCTGGAAAATATCGTATAGCGAGTTCTTGGCCGGTCGGTAGATGCGCTGTAGACGCCTTTTGCGCGGGGTGACGACGGGGGCCTGCGATGTGCAAGGAGTTGTGTCGGGCGAGGCAAGGTTCCCGTTGCGCGACGGAGTGGTCATCGAGGTAGAAGGTTGTGATGTCGCCATGTCCACCAAACCGCGCAGCTGTCCGATGAAGCTGCCGTTTCCAAAAAGTGAACTGTCGCGCGAAAAGAGGATGGATCAGCTGGATGTTCTTTGTCCAGGTTGTGTTGATGTAAGAGGAAGAATAAATAAAGCTTACCCAAATGCGAGCATTCAATATTTGATTGAATGGAAATGAATTCGCCCCCTTTGATGACTCTTACAGTATTGTTTGGGTTTATTTGGGTTTGGCTGCCTATGCTCGGATGTTTCTTTCCTGAAACTACCTAGGAAGGTAGACTTGTCCTGAGCTTGTTGTGACGCGACTGCCCTGATTGTAATGATTCCCTGTCGCAGGCTGTCTCCTGTTTATCTCCAGTGAAAGAGATGCGACAAGACAAGCTCTCGCTAGCGGCTGGCACGAGCGTCGCCCTTGTCAAAGATTGACGAAAAAAGTAAAAAAAGGGGTTTAGAGGCAATCGGCTTTGAAGCAGTGACCAATAAGAAGCCAGCTGGAGGAAGAGAAAGGCAACTGATGGAAAAAAGCTGCAGAGAGTGATTGCCTTTCTTGACGCGAGCAAGCGTAAGAAAAAGCAAACGTGAGTGTCAAGAAACCTGAGAGAGGGGAATGGAAAGAAAAAGAGGAAGAGAATTATCGGTGACACTGCGTATGACACACACTTAAAGTTAGGGCGGGCCGTTCTGCCTTTTTCTGTTGAGCAAAGCAAGGCTTCTTCCTCTGCGGGATAGTGGGTACTGAAATGTAGGTGTAGCGTATCTGTGCACGAGGGAAGAGGGAAAAAGCGCGTTGCCACCGTGATTCGTCGCGGACCCATTCGGCGCGAAGGAGTAGCGAGTTCACGTGAGATCGATCGGCTCAGCTAGGCAGCCGTCATCCACCTTGGCAGACGTGGCGGTATCTGCAGCGACTGCAGCTGCGCCACAAGCGGTGTGGCCTGACAAGTCGATGCTCCAAAATAAGGCATCAACTTTGCTCAGCCTGGCCTTTGCGTGCCCCACTTGTAATTGGACAGCTTCGTGAGCACCAAGCAGCTTGGTGCAGCCCCGCCGGTGACGAAGCGCAACTCACCATCAGCTCGTAACTTGCGCCGATTTGTCTATATTCCCCCAAACAGCTTTGATATACTCAGATTGGTCTATCAATTGCTTTTCAAAATGCCGGTATGTCTTTACTCTATAATTCTCATACAAACAATTGCATGAATACACTCCTTACTCCTATTGCACCACCACCGCCTCCAATCTCACGATGTCAACCCATAGCAACCAAGCTAACCATGCTTCCTTCCAGGCATACAACTCCGTTTTTAACTCGGACCCCAATGTCCCCCGTATAATCGGCAACTTCCCTCTTCTTCCTCTCCGAACCAAGACCCGTGGACCTGCCTACACCCTGCCTATTCCCTCGCCGCCTCTGCCGGCTAACGAGTCACCCGACCCCGACAGTGATAGCTACGATATCCTCGACGAGGTCCTCGCTCTCTTCCGCGCCAACACATTCTTCCGAAACTTTGAGATCCAAGGCCCTGCCGACCGTCTGCTTGTCTATGGAATCTGGTTTGTCAGCGATTGCCTGACCAAGATCCGTCCTCATGCTTCTCTACGTGATGCCCAGAAGGATGTTATGAACTTGGCGCTTGACCTTAACTTTGCCATTCCCGGTGACCCAGGATGGCCTCTTAACCAGGTATGTGCACCAATTCTACCAGACTAAAGGGTGGAAATCAATCAGATATAATGGAGTTGCTAACACTGTATATCAGATGTACGAGCCCCCTAGGGACAGACAAGAGGCGGAGCAGCTCAAGCAATACCTGTCGCAGGTTCGACAGGAGCTTGCTGCCCGATTACTCGCTAGAGTATACGATGAGGATGAGACCAAGCCCAGCAAGTGGTGGTTGAGCTTTACCAAGAGAAAGTTTATGGGCAAGTCGCTGTAAGGTATTGGTAAGAATTGCTGCGACGTGAACATATTTAGAAGACTACAATGATATAAGTGCTAAGGAGCTGGCGCCATACAAAAAATATTTCTAGCATTCGCAACTCTTTCGATGTTCCTCTTGTATATAATGTTTCTGATCAGGGGTATCGTGCTTGCATAAACGCTTCTGCAAGTGAACCCTTCCAGGTCGGTGACAGAAGAAATGTCCTCTAAGGCTTAGGCTACCGTGATAAAGTATCCTAAGTGTTAGTCTAAGCGGACATAGAGTGACCAAATGATTTCGTCTCTGATGCTCAGGGGCCAATTCTTCTCATACCCTGAGGCCTTCCTTCCTTGATGGGCGCGAGTTGGTGATTTTTTAAATGGATGTGCACTGCACTTTCCACTTCTAATGTAGAGTATCAAACTGGCCAACAGTGAATCAGTGCCTCCTCAGTAGGTAGTCAACTACTTTCGCATCTCTCATAATCAGAAGTAATCAGGACTTACATTTTCATTATCTATCCTCGCCCTGCCCTTGCAAAATGTCAATCCCAGAGCAACAGCAGCGGCAGCTGTTTCCAAATCTGCCGCCACTCGATGACCCAGGTCGCGTACTCTTGTCCGAAGTCCGTCGTTTCTTCCACCAAAATCTCTTGCGGTACCCAATGAAGATTCCTGAAGCGGCTCGCGTCTTTGTGTGGGCAGAGTTTGTTATCGTTTTCGTACCAGATGATGGCTACATACCGACCGACCAAGAAGCCTTGATGGACCAAGCCATTCGTCCACATATCTCTGACACAAATACCCTTGGACAGCTTCTTACTGCAAGGACTTGTTTCATCATCTCGAACTCTTCATCGCTGGTCAATTTCGCCGGGCACATTAGGAGAATCCGTCCACGATCTGTTTATATTCAGCTATCAGTTTTTGACCACGACGAATTTGGCGCGGCTGAGCGTATGGTTACTTGGGAACAGACTGTTTTCCCGCATGGCTATCATGAAGGGGCACGTTCCCACCTGGCAAACTGGGCGCGCGGAGTACGGCTACTGGCTTCACATTGCCGTCTCAATGTCAGATTCGCTTTTCAGGTGCCCTACCGAGATTACGCTGCCCTTCGCGAAGAGACGGAAGCGCTTCGCATGACTAGTGTGGACTGCTTAATTCCTGTGCTATATTGGGAGCAATGGGTACGAGTCCCCTACCCCGACCTCAACTGCTCTATGGCTGGGAAGGCTATAACTTCGAAAACAAACCACTTCGTGCATATAATCACGCAAGCGCAGTCCAACGAGATGGTGCGGCACGGAACACGACTATGTTTTGGCTTTTGGACATTAATAGAATATGAGCCCCAATAAACATAAAGATGATCCTCTCCACGAAGGTTATCGTCTAAAGCTAAGGGCGCTAAGAGATAAAATAGCTTAAGCCAGCATACATGAATCAAACCATTTCTTCTCTTGTGCTCTCCGAGCTCTCGGCCACTGAGTTTACGATGACAACGTACCTAGCCAAGGTATTCCAATAAATGCGCTATGTGAATACTTCTAACCAAACTTTACTGCTTCAGGATGCTTCTAGCTTTCTTCGTTTGAACTTGCCCCTCGCTTCGATTTTGCCCTCCACCGGCACCGCCCTCCAGGCCGTGAACAAGAACCCGTCCGCACCGCCTCGTCCCATCATGAAAGGATGCGTCCTGCCAGGAAGGACTTGCCAGCGTCGCGCTCTGCTGCTCTGGATCGTCACACCGAGTAGAAGCGTGGGGTTGATGGGGAACTCTTCCGAGCCCTCCCAGCGCTCCAGCTCTTCGGCCGTCTTAGACTCTACATCGGGCGGAGGCGAAGATACCCATGCGGCTCTCCGAGAGACGCTGAAGCAATCGGCTAGTTCTGTTAGGGGCTCGATGGTGGGCGAGTAAATGGCGATAGGGGCACCGCCAGATAATAAGGGTACGGTGCTGCGAACAATGGAGATGGGGTCCATGCTGCTTGCAACTGCGAGACCGGAGAAACCACCGGCACGCGTGGTGTCGACTACATGGCGAATGCGGGCCCATCTTCTTCTCTTGCGGTGGTAGTTTCCTCTACGATTCGTCTTCCAAGAAGCGATCTCTTCGGGGGAGGCCTCAGGGGGCTTGTTGTTGTAAGCATCATCTTCCTCAGGGGCCAGAAGCTGTAACCAGGAGATGTCCATGAGGTTGGTATCGAGGGGGTGGTAAGGGGGTGAGGGGTTGGCGTTGGCAGCGTCGTAGTTGAAGTATCGGAGGAGAGCGAGATTAGGTTGGGTCTGGCCGTGGATCATAGTAAGGGTGTTCTTGTTGACATAGGGGACATTGAAATCGCTTCGTTTAGGATGGCGCTTCCTCTCCTGCTTTTGCTCAGGAGGGTTGGTAGTTTCTGAGGTCTGAGGTTGGCCTTGCTCGGCAGAACCTGCAGCAATGGTATCGTCGGTTGTCTCTGGTTCGGGCTTAGGGTGGAGGATGTCCATTCTCTCAGCTAGAGAGGCAACGAGCAAGCCACCCGTATCGTCGACGACTAACCACCTTCCACCTTGCGATGCGCCAGCGTCTTCAGAAGGAACACCTCCAAAGTGCACATCCGCCCAACATCCTACCAGCGCCATCATCTCCTGCCTCATCTCAAGGATTTTGGATGCATCGCGATCCTCCAAAAGCCACTGGGCCAACATCGGTACGTCCAGAGGTAGCACAGTAAATCGTCGAATGTACTTTTTTGTCTTAAGAAGCTTGTATTTGGCCAAAGAATACGCCGTCTTTTGATCAATCGCCGTATGTGAGAGGAGTAGCTTGGCGATCAGCTCCTTGCCAGCGGATGCGCCCTTGCGCTTAAGCTCCTCGATCTCCTCAGGCTTGAGCGTTTGTCGCGCCGAGTCGTCGATGATCTCACGATTCGATCGGATAAGGACCTTTCCACTCTCGTCGACGAGGGTGAGCTCCTCTCCGTCTGCGGGGGCAATCACATCGTCGCCTTCGGCTGGTTCTGTCGCTTCTTTGTTGGCGTCAGCCAAGTCGTCGGCGTTGAGCTCCTTAGCAGGAACAACGCGAAGTCGCGAGAATGTCTCGCCTTCGAGCTTATCTTGGACTTCATAGGTAAAGTGAAATGGGCGATTGATGATTAAATTCGTCGGGAATGAGCCGTACTTGCCCAGGGAAATGGTACTGTCGCAAAGTTAATGACTGCGCAGAGTGCAAGTAGCACAATTGGCTTACGTGTTTGGTACTACTTGTAGCACCTTATATGTCTCGTTGGGAAGCTTTATGGCGACCCATGAGTTGGGCTGTACCGTCTCTTTGTCCATTTTGCGATATGTATGCGCAGGTTGGAACTGGGATTTTTGTTTGCGATTCCTAAAAGAAAAAACTAAGGTTGAGCCACTCACCTCGGTGAGCCCCGCCACGGCCCCCACACTCCGATCTTGACCGAGATCTCGGCTCCTCTCACCTTGTGCTGTTTAAGCTTGCGGATCTGAGCAAATACTACACTTTTACTCACTGCATGAGCAAGTATTTTATCTTGTGCTATTAGTTTACGATATGACGTACCAACTGGAGCTTCTTTGCGCTTACAATCCCCATATAGCACTGAAATCCTTAGCATAGATAATACCTAGGAGACGAAATCCTTTAGTTAGTACTTTAGGCGAGTTTCACAAGCTTTTAAGGCTATTCTTTTACTAGAGGCAAGAGACCATTCAACATTCATACTATCTCAATATCTACCTCTATGTTACACGTTAGACTGTGTACATCTTCTGTCAAAGCTGCAATGTACATGTTATCTGTTCCAATTCCCAAGGAAAACAAAGTGTAGTTTACAAAGCATGTTCGCGTCTCGGGCGAAATCTGTTACCAAAACCAGCCTCTGATACTCATGCATCAGTGTGAGTTTGTCGCATGCCAAAATCAAGATGTGAGGATCATACAAAATCGATTACTCGCGGGTCTCAGAGGAACCAGCCTCAGAACGTCGTCCAAAGCATGATGCAAAAAGGTCGCAGATAGCGTACCAAGCATAGAGGGTCATGCTCATAGTACCAAAAATGACGAAGGGTACGAGAGTATAGGTTGCAAGATAGACAAAACCTCCGGAGCGCTTGACGACGTTGAACAATTCATTGCGCATGATGGATTCTGCGCCTTCGTTCCACTTCCAGGGACCAACCATTCGGAATTTGGTGTTGAAGTTGGATCCCATGGCCCAGGTGTAGAAGACCTTGAAGCCCTTCTTCATGACAGTCAAGGCGCGGGGAGCAGAGCCCATGTCGAGTGCAAGCTGGTAGGCATAGCTCTCATGATCGACAGCTCGCTTGGTATCCCAGAAGTTGTAGTTGCCGCGGGCGTGAAGTTGATAGTCAAGTTCATATGCGTCAAGGGCGTCGGGATGGCGAATGGAGGGTACTGCCGTGGGAAAGCGGTCTTGGAGCAGACGAAGGACCCAGAGCTGAGCCTGGAGTTCGGCGAGGGGAGGGATGGCACCGATAGCAGGGCGGATGAATCCAATGTAGCCGATTGTCACGTCTCCTTCCTTGTAGATACCTCGTACGTTGGTCTGCGAGACAGCGGGATACTCATTTCCCAAGAAAGAGAATTCGCGGGTATATCCGGTAGCAAAAACCAAAACATCAGGCTTGCACTGTTCGTCGGAGAGGATTGAGTCGCTAGGTATTGCCTTGTCGAAGTGCATCGAGCCATCGGGGCCAATCTTTGTAGGCCAGCTCACAACATCGATCTTCTTGCCCTCGGTGTCCTTGATCTTGACATTCATGTATGAAGATCGAACACGGTTGAACCAAGAATCGGATCGCTTGCCGACGTTCATGTAAGGCAGAGTCTTGTCGCTTTTGCAGAGAAGAATCGAGTCGACGTGCTTGCGGGAGGCGCTCATTTGTCCAACCCACTGGTCAGGTCCCTCTTCGGTACCCGAGATAAGATTGTGCATCTTCTTGATCCAAGTGTCGTAGTAGTTCCAAAGCAGCTGGCTCTTCTGAAGCTTCGGGTGAACATAGGCTGTGTCGAACAAGCTTGCAACTGAAGTGTCCACGGGCTTGTTCGGGATATCAGTAGCAACTGCGCGGCCCCTGACTTGAGGAACCGGGATGATCTTTGGTGCGCAGAAGAAGCCATCACGATGACAAAGGGTGACGGTCTTGGCGGCCGAGGTAACAGCAAGATACGCGAGATCCATACCAGTCTCACCAGCACCCATGATGTAAACATTGGTGTTTTCGCCAAACTGGGCTCGAGTCTTGAGACTAGATGAGTGGAGGACTGTGCCAACTCGTTCGATACCTTCGATATGTGGCATGACTGGGTTAACGTTGATGCCACTGCATACAGCAACAGCGTCACACTCCCACTGAGAGGTGCCAGACTTCTGAATCAAGTCGAGGATGTGTCCAACGTCGCCTTTTCCACGGCTGACCTTGTTGACCTTGGTGTTGCACTCAATCTTAAGCCAGAGGTTGAAGTGAGTGGCATAGTCCTTGAGATACTTGATATAAACCTGCGGGGTCACGAAGTCAGGGGCATCTTTGGGAAGACGGAAATCGGAGAAGGCAGTCAGGTACTTGGACGATACCAGCTCGGCATCTTCGTAGATGCGATAGGCGAAAGTGCCACCAATCTGGGCTTCGGCTTCGAAGAGGCGGACTTCGACAGGGGGAATAGGGTAATACTCGTGGGCCTCAGAAAGGAACTTGAGAGTGGCCAGACCAGCTGGGCCACCGCCGATCACAGCAACTCTCATGATGTTATTGATAGTTGTTAGCAATGATAGAAAGGCTTCCAAGAAGGATGTGTTGGTTCCAAGAAGAATATGTTGATGGATTCTCAAGAAGTGTTGATGATTCCTAAAGTCGCAGTAGGGTGTGGTGTAGGTTGAGGAAGAAGGAAGAAAAGAAAGAGAGGAATTATTTCCAGAGAGACTATAAGCCATGCTGGCACTGCTGGGTTCCCGTTTCATCGTGCTGTTCGATTTTACAAGAAGACTGTGGGTTCCACTGGCTCTGTCACTGTTGGGAACATATGGGAATGTGGAATGTGTTTTTTCGCGTTAGGCAGGTGACAATGCAGTGTGCGATATCAATATCGAAAAGTGAGGCTATCGCCATCTCATGCAATAGCAATACGTGCTTACGTGATGTCAGCGCAACTTCACTGCAACCGCACAACAAGTTGTATAGGTGGCTTTAGGATATTCAGCTAGGTAAAATACTATAAGAGATAGACTATGATTTTATAGGGTATCCTAACACCCTTAGCATATCTAGGTAATATCCAGTCTTAGATGAGTATCTACAGCGAAATGAGATAGCATTTGCAACTGCCTTCTTGTCTTTATTGCTAGCCGGAGCCACGATTCCACAATCTCCATTCTTCTAAGAATCTCACGGTGGATTGCTGCTATCTTGCTGAACAATCCGCCTTTCTTTTTCCAGGGTCAAGTAGATGGACAGAAATGGGGTTAATCATATACCTTACAGAAGGACCAATACAGCACACTATTGAAGCGATAGTTTCAGCACCATCGCAATAAGTTTCCTAGAGTCCCCATTCAAAGAGATCGATCAGCTATATTTAGTAATATGCACTGAATCTATGGGTTAGCTCTCTGCATGTCCCACAATTTACCTCATTCCCTTTCTAACTTGGTAGGTACTATTCAGTGAAGATCTTGAGAACTAGATGTACGAGCTTCATCGAGGATCAAAAGGACCAGTCTGCCTGCACTGTATATCCACTGCGCTTCATCATGTACGTATTGCAATGCAGATTCCTGCCTGTCATCTCCATTAAGCCGAAGCTGGCGCTGTTTTTCAGGTGCCCAACAAAACCTTTTATCAGGCTAAATATGTGCAGAAGTTCCAGTATAAACTAGCATAATTTCTATATCATTTCGTCTCTTATCTTGTCGGCCATTTCTTGTGATACCTACGTCGAGTTCTCCTGCAGTATAGAGCTGCCCTCCATGGTGGCGTTCTTCGTTTCGGCCCTACGAAGATCATGTTCGTTATTGGTCTTTGCTTTGTTTTCGCTTGCGTTCATTTATACCTCACCTGCAGGTCTGGCTTATGCAGGTGAACTTATCAGGACGACAGGGAGCACAGGGAGCTTGCCCCTGGTAATACCTTCATAGTGAAGCATGCCAGTCTTGGTCAGTAGTAAATACTTTTAACTCGAATTATTATCATCTAGTCTATTCTTATGTTACTTGTACCAAGGGTTAGTGGAGGCTGTGTTCCAGCGTCTGTACAGTGTTGGTTCCTATTGTTCGACTGAACAGACTCATCTATGGTTCTGCTACACAGGTGTTGTTCAAGTCTAATGTCGACCTACCCTAGGCAATGCAATTCAAAGCATTTAGACGTTCCATTAAAACTCGAGAATATGCTTAGAACTCTAATTATTGAGTTCCTGAGGGGGTCAATCTGGCAACGATATCTCAACGTCATGCATAATTCGTCGCTGCAGCAATAATTTGACCCCGGAAGCACATGTTCGCCGCCTTTGTATCGGTTGTTTCCGTTCGAACTCAATTGGCCAGAAGCTTTTGCCAATGGAACCTTTGATCTTCTCCTCATGTCCTTATGTTCGAACTATTGACGATCCCCCACAATTTCATGCTTTGCTGCAGCCTCAGGAGTCAAGACCAAATCTCAACCGAAGGAAGGAGCGCTCGTCCGATGCTGCCCGCCTTAAACCTCGCTCGACATTGCCAACCTTCTAACGGTTCCTCTCCTGTAAGCGAAGAGGTATGCTCCATATCTCAGAGCGAGTTTATGAGACGGACCGAACAGGTAGTCGAACGAGGTAAGATCTATTGCGAACCAGCTTCGCAGTTCGCCTCAGCTTGTCTATCCCTTCGTCCAATGTACAGTCTACTGGATTCCTAGCAGAGATATTGTCATCTGATGCTTAGGAAACCAAAGTAAAGTAACCTAAATTCTGGCCTAAGCTTACCTAAAGTGTTCAGATTATTTCGTCTCTTATGCTCCCGGTAGCCAGTCTTTCTGGCATCTTGACGACAGCCAAACCTCGAAGCTATGAGGCTCGTTTACGCCTCTTGCCCTCTTGTTGCTGCGTCTTCTACTATCATGAAGTAATTCAGAGGGAGCGGCAATAAAAATTTACTATGGATATCTGCAGACCATTGGTTAGCCATGTCGCGATCGCAATCTCAATCGTTCCAGCATCGGCGGGTACCAACTTATTCTGAACTCTGACAGTGTGAACTGCTCACTGAACTCACTCTCCAGGGGAACTATTGTTCTCTGTCTAAATTGAGGTTTGATCTCAGTATCGTCGATGTCATGGAAGCCTAAATTTCCCCTCTTCTGAAGAAAGTTTGGCATATCATCGGCCCAATCTCCAAGCCTCGACGCAGCCACAGATCACGACTTGAGTTCCAACCCCTCTCATCAGCTCTACGGAGCAACCTGGTGAGGAACATTCTTATGAGTTAGAGATACAAAAGAACAGGATAATCTCGACCAATATGCTATCTCAACCTGACCAAGTTCGCAACTCATTCGTTACCTCTCTATTCTGCTCTCTATCAGAAAGCAGAGATGAGAACGTCCCTCTTTTACGCCCTTAACGGCGCTCTTGGGGTAGTAGCCCACGAGTCGCTTGCCTACTTCAAGATCGATTCCGGCAAGGAAGAGTATCACCGCTCTCTTGACGGTTGTGGGAAGCATGGCAAGCACAAGTGGGTTCCTGACCCCTCCACCTTTGTTTTTCCTCAGCACGACTACAAGCCTGGCAACTCCTGGGATCTCTGTGTTGACTCAGCTCACTGTGCCCCTCACGAGGCTTTGAGCAAGGTCTACTTTGATTTCAAGGACAACGCCATCGTCTTCGACTTCAAGCACATCGAGCACTACAAGTACGAAGATATCGTCGTCTATATCGAGCGTGGTAAGCCTCCTGGCGAGCACTCCCAGAAGTACAGCAAGGAGAGCGACCACTGTGTGATCCTTCACGACTACAAGCAGGCCAAGTGTCAAATCCCCTACTTCTCCCTGACTGACGGTGGCTCATACGACGAACTTTGCCCCATCAAGGACAACGGCGGCTGGAGACTCTACATCAAGATCAAGGCCAAGATTTCTCATGGTTACAAGAAGTATGGTCTCTACAGCCGTGCTGGCGATGTTAACGAGAAGTACTTTACTCTCAGCTACAGCTGTGCTGAATGCAAGGAGTAAGTTGATGATACCCAAGCCGTTTCTGTATCTTGGCACTAACACTACTCAGCTACAAGCACGAAGGTAAGTACGAGCTTCTTGAGGAGGGTTATGAGAAGAAGAAGTACGATGGATATAACGACGAGAAGAAATACGACGGGTACAAGGATGAGAAGAAGTACGACGAGTACAAGTACGAAGAGGAGAAGAAGTATAATGATTACAAGTACGAGGAGGGAGATAAGAAGTACTGCTCCTCAGCACATATGGTCTCATAAGCTAACTTGAAACTCAGGTACAAGCGCGGCATCAAGGATTACGACGGGGAGAAGTACGATCATGAGCATCATAAGCATCACCACAAGCATTATGATCACGGTCATCATGGCTATGATCATGATGAGCATCACGATGACGACTATGACCATGAGCACAAGCACAAGCATCACAACCCCTACAAACATGATCATGACAAGGATTACGAGCACGCTCATCACTATGGTCATCACGATAATGAGCACAAGCACTATGATCATGGTCACCGTCATGGACACCACGGAGACTACAAGCACCACGAGCACTACGACCCCAGCCGTCATGATGATTTCAATGCCTTCCTGAACAGCTACTTTAATAAGTACGGTCACCACGATTACAACAACGGAAAACACCACTATAAGCACCATGATGGATACAACCACCACCACGGCCGCGGCTTAGATTCTGAGGAAACCAAGAATGGTGAGAAGAGCGAAAAGCTTGAGCAAAAGTCCGAGGACGAGAACAAGCACAAGCACCATCACCATGGCCACCACCACGATCACAAGCATGACCATCTCCACAAGCATCGCCACAGCCACTATGATTATCATCACTATGAGCATTACGATCCTGGTTACTACTATCACCATGAGTACAAGCATCACGATCACAAGAACCATGGCCACAAGGATTACAACTATGATCACAAGAACTACGACCATAAGCACCATGATCACAAGCACCACGAGCACAAGGATTACGACAATAAGGGCTATGATCACAAGCACCATGACGAGGGTTACGGCCATAAGGGTCACGATAACAAGGACTACGGCCACCATTATGACCATCACAAGCATTATGAGCACCATGATCCTAGCTACCATCATGAAAACCACAAGTACCACGAGCACTATGATCCTAGCTACCACCATGATCATCATAAGCACCACGATTATAAGCACGGCGACAAGTATGATCACCACCATCACTCCAAGCGATCTTCCCACGAGTATCAGCACCATGGCAAGCATCATGAAGAGCCACCTGTCACGGTCTACTACAAGGAGAAGGCTGAGGACGTGAACGCCCAGGCCAACCATGTGATTTATGAGAAGGAACAGAAGCACGAGATCCCCGCCCACATCTACAAGAAGCTCGCCGAGGCTAGCAAGAAGCACCAGTACGATCATGAGAAGAAGCATGCTTACGAGCACAACCACAAGCATATTCATGAGGATCACAAGCATGCCGAGGAGAACTATCACCAGATGAAGCTCGCTGAAGCCAAGCTCTCTCAGGCCATCGAGGAGTACTATGCTATTCGCTACGGAAAGCAGCACAACGAGGCACATGGTCACAAGAAGCATGAGTACCACCACAAGGAGCCCGAGCATAAGCACTATAACGGTGGTCATTACGCACACAAGGAGCACAAGCCTGCCCACGAGCATCACTACGGTCACTACGAGCACAAGCCTGAGCACCATCAACATCACGGCCACTATGAGCATAAGGAGCACAAGCCTGAGCACAAGCCTGAGAAGGGGTACTACGAGAAGAAGGAGAATGAGCACAACAAGTACAGCCATGCCGTCTATGAGCACAAGTACGGCCCCAAGGAGTACCACGAGCACAACAAATACGAGCCCGAGAAGCACCACTATCAGCACCATGAGCACAAGGAGTATGAGCCTTCCAAATATTATCATGCTCACCACGAGCCAAGCTACTACCACGATAAGAAGGAGTTCCAGAAGCACTACAACCACGACGATGGAAATGTCCATATCGCTTTTGAGAAGCTCTGGAAGGAGAAGGCTAGCCATCAGCAAAAGCAGAATGAGAAGTATGCGGCCGTTCACTACGAGCAGCATCCTCACAAGTACGGCCACTATTCCAAGCGCTCGGCCCTTCCCGGTCACGGTGATGAGGTGGTAGAGATCGACACTGCCAAGGTTGACAAGTACATTGCGAAGGCTGAGTACAACATCAACGACGGTATCAGCAAGGCCATCTACAAGGCCATCAACTCTGCTGGCGAGGATCCCACCACCGGAACTATAATCAAGTTCTACAAGAAGGTTGAGAAGGCTATCAAGTACATCGTCTTCAAGAACCTCAAGAAGACTGTCCACCATATCACCCATGTCGACGGTATCAAGGAGCCTGAATCCCATGAGATAGACAAGAAGATCTACAAGGCTATTAAGCATATTCTCGAGGCTGCTGATGAGATCTTCACAAAGACCATTGACGCTCTTGGCGAGGATCCCACTGAGAAGGAGATCGAATATGCCGTCGCCAAGGTCGAGAAGCTCCTCGCCCGGGTTGTCGACAAGTACGTCCGAGAGGCTATCATCGAAATTTTCGACTTGGAGTATATCACCGAGAATTCTTATGGCTACTATGAGAAGCACGAGAAGTACGAGAAGCGCCAGGTCCAGAACGTTACTGAGTCCGCTGCCAATGCTACTGCTACTGCCGCCAACTCCACTGTTGAAACCGCCAGCAAGAAGGAAGACCAGGCTGCTAACAGGTTCATGAGACTGTTTATGCGCCAGGATTCTCAGAACGCTACTGCTGTCAACACCACCGACAACGCTGCCAATGCTACTCTGGAAGCTGTCAACGCTACAGCGGCGAAGACCGCCAATCGGTTCATGAAATTGTTCATGCGACAGGACTCCCAGAATGCTACTGCTGTCAACGCCACTGCTGATGCTGCTAATGCTACTGAGAGCCAGACTCTTATGAGATTCATGAGACGTCAGGAGCCTTCAGTCGAGAAGGCTACTGAAGCTTCCATCAACGCTACCGCCCAAGCTGTCGCTGATGTTGCTGAGGCTGTCAATGCTACCGCGGAGGCTGCCAATGTCACTGAGACTCAGACTCTCATGAGATTCATGAGACGCCAGGATCAGAATGCTACGGATTCTGCTGCCAATACCACCACCCAGGCCGTCGCTGATGTTGAGCAAGCTCTGAACACCACTTCTGAAGCTGCCAATACTACTGAGTCTCAACACAGCAAGCGTGTTACAGTCCACGTTTACCCTGACGGCAAAATGGTCGTCGGCCAGCCAAAGATTTTCCAATGGGAGGGGGCGTATCACCCTATAAAATTTGTTGGAAAGAAGAATGGCAAGCGAGATGGGGCCAAGTTCTACAACGGATACGTTCCCGAGTGCAAGGGCAATGTCATCAAGGCCTACGGTATCGACGGTCACCACTCTGGTCCCATGAAGGAGTTTGCCTCCGATACACACCCCAGCACTTGCCATAAGCACCCCGGTGAATTTGTTCTCTACAGCTACCACGAGCTCAAGAATACAATGTACGGAAAGCTCTACGAGTCTAACGGTGGTGATAAGAAGTTTGGCAACTACTTCATCGAGATGGTCAAGGGCCGCGACAGCTATGCCGATGAGATTGTCGTCTCCATTGATATCCACGACAAGTATCAGTATGAGGTTAGTGAGGCTAGGGTCTATGTCGGCTGCGGGCCAGGCACAGACGACCACCATGGAAGCAACATCTGCTCCGAGAAGACATATCCTTACACGTCTGTTGCCGAGAAGGGACTCGACGAGTTTGTTTTTGCTTTCCCCGACGTGTACGCCTGCGACGCGTACTTTTTCGCCATTGTTGTTGACTTTTGTGACAACAAGTACTCGTCCTAAGTCAGAAAATATATAAGATGCAGTAGTTGTAGCATCGCTGCGAGTTGAGAAGGGATCAGGTACAATGTTTTAATCTGTTGTAAATTGTTTCAGATAGCCATTCGTTAATAAAAGTAACCTGTCTCTTCAATGCTATTGGAATCTGAGTGAATGCAATATCACAAGATATCAACACCGCTACTATGAAAAAGCAGCTTTCCTTTTGCACAAATCTACACAACTCTCATCACAGAAACAATGTCCGTTCGATGAAGCCCAGTCACAGGCCTCGGAGTATCAGAAGAATTGGCCGCCGAAAGCATAAGACATGAAATGATTTGGTTACTTTATGTTAGCTGAAACTAGCACTTAGGCTACTTTACTATAGTAGCCTAAAGCTTAGAGGAGACTTCTTCTTTTGTTACCCTGACTGACAGGTTATCATAGCCTATCATATCCACCGGAGTGGTAAAGCCCGAAAAGGTCACCTCAGACCAGCCATCAACCCAAGAACATCACACAGGAAAAAATAAACCTCCAGCAAAAGATTTGCAACGCTCTCGGGCCCCTAATATGCGTAATCTGGGAATCGAACCCAGGGCTCCCCGAAGTTACACGAATGGCAACGGAGAATTTTACCACTAAACCAATTACGCTGGTGAAGAAGAGAGATGCGTAATCTGGGAATCGAACCCAGGGCTCCCCGATGGCAACGGAGAATTTTACCACTAAACCAATTACGCTCGTTGATTGTTGGGATGAGGCGAACGGAAGAGCGCAGATGTTTCTCACGATGCTTGGTTTTGGTGGAGTGAAGATGGAATTTCAAGGGCGGGTACGGTGTTTAGGCGAGCCAGTAAGATTGAGTTTTGTGATAACGCTTGCGCAGAACGCTAGAGCGGTTGCGGAAGAATGTCACGTGGGCAACGGTTATTGTGAGAATGATGTTTCGAAGAAGTGACAGTTGTGTTTATTTTAAACATCAGTTAAGCTTTTATGTAACTCTGTAAGGCCTTATTTGAATTAAGTTCCGGTCGATCTTGTGTTTCAATCATTAGCGAGAGTTGAGCGTGTCGTATCAGCACAGCTCGGAATGTCATAGAGTCTGTAATGATGTCCAATGAAACATGATATTTAGCAGACGATAGGTCAGCTACGCAGTCCAGCATGAATTGAGGCCGGTGAAACTGAAGATCTTTAATAATAAGAATAAGAAAAACTTCAGTTGAGCGCTCATCAAACGTTTCACGTTTATTTTTATCTTTATTTCTAACTCTAAACTGTGAAGATCTTTACCCTATACCTCA
The DNA here is from genome assembly GCA_004367495.1 of Fusarium scirpi. NCBI lineage: Eukaryota > Fungi > Ascomycota > Sordariomycetes > Hypocreales > Nectriaceae > Fusarium > Fusarium scirpi. Next base: position 16,037 of record QHHJ01000222.1, on the reverse strand, counting down.
GCCGGGATGGACAACTGCCGAAATGTTCATTACGTGCGTCTTGAGTACTAAATCCTCCTGATAATCTTCAAACAGTAACTAACATAGCGATTGGAGAATCCGATGACTGAAACCATTATTAAAGATTTTCATAAGTCTGGAACTTTCTCGTGAAGCCTCAATGCTGCATGTTGATGGCTTTGCCTCACTGATGAAGATCACAAGTGGGTCGTCGATGAAAGGCAACTTGTTTTTCCGTGTGTTTCTCCATCTACAGTACACGCGGCGTGGCAAGTCGTCACCATCTCTAACAATGTTATAGCAGATACTGTACAGTATTGAGTCTGGCATGATGCCAAGAAGTTATCCAGCTCAAGTATTGGAACTTTTTAATAAGAATTATTGTGAATTTGTCTCATAATACCAGCTCACAGACCATGATGAAGCTCTTTTGGATACCGAGGAATTAAATCGACCAAACAAAAAGCAAAAGAGGATGTTCTTCCCCCACGCGCCTCCAGAAAAGCTGAGACTCCTCCTTCCCCGAACCTGGAATAAGAATAAGAATTTTGAGGCTCCAGTAGCCAATCTTGCATGGAAGTCTCACACGTGTAGAGATCTTGAGACTCTATTGGTCAATTTCTCTACATTTCTCGGACAGGACCCGCAGGACTAGACTTGAAGAGAACAAGCTTCTTGCCTCTATCCACGATAAAGTTGAACGTCTCCATTTTCGTATCCCTGTTCTTCTTTTCTAGTGCACCGAAACTCGAACGCATGGTGCCTGTTTGATTGGTCACTTCTTCAAGGTCGCGATGCACGTTTCTCACGTCCTCTGTCCAAAGCGCTTTCGCCGAATGGGGGTAACAGTCGCGTGCACCGTGCATTGAGAGCATTTGACGAATCTGAGGTCTTTGTTAGACCCTCGTGTTGTTCCCTTTCTCGGTGAATTTATTTGGAAATGAATTCCTTTAATCGAACGAGTCAATGGTAAGCTGTAATCACGGATAACCAACAAGAACAGATCATGGTACTATGGAAGCGAAGAAACAGAACGCTTAGACTTTCGGCTCTCTACCGACCACTTTGTCTGCAAGACAAGCTCTCGTCAACATCTTGGCCCCAGGGACTGGCTTGCAGCTTGGCGTACAGGAGGTCGAGGCCCCTAGTCCTCTAGCACATCCATCACACTCACAGCTGCATTATCGGTGACGAACTAGGAAACATGTCGTGCTTCATTCGCCCCTGTACTGTTATCCCTCGAGGTGTCGTGTGCTCGGTCTCCTCAAACGGTCTCTGATCTGCTCACTGAGAACAGCGTAAAAGAAAACGTGATCGACAGAAGCTCGGAGTTACAGACCTGCAACGTTAGCCTAGTCTGGTCTGTGGAGAAGACAAGGTTAGTTTAGGCAAGACAAGGTTAAAGACTCAGACAAGCTTAATCCATTTTCTGGTAGAGGTATCCGCCTTGCGGAGGCTCTCGCGGAGAAGACACAGAGAGAGAGGGAGTCATGAACTGGTATTCCCGTTGACAGCAACCAACTACAACTTGACAGTAGTATATCTTGGTGCCGTACAAGGGAGTCAACAAGACATGTCGATAGTGTGTGTGTGTCTTGGTGTATGGAATATCCCAGCTCTTACTGCTTTGCCTCTTTAGGTTCTCGGTCCATGTCCTGTTGATCCAACCTCTTGGCACTCGACAGCTCCGTGGCAAGTGCCCTGTCTTTCCCGGCATCGTTTTTTCTTCGCTTTCTTGGCGATGGATCTTTTTTCTTTTTTGGTTTCTTCTTCGAGGGGGGTGCGAGTATCTGACAGCTTTGTACCGCTCCAACCCACACGTATCGTCTATCTCTATCTTTTGCCTTTGCCCTCTGCTCCACAGAACTCTTGTATATAACTATGGAATCTCTCTCCTAGTCAGCTCTCTTTTCCTCAGGTCAACTCACACTCAAAACATCCTCTTCTATCCTCCCCTTCTTGAACACATACCATTCTTGCAAAGACAATCTTGTCTGTTAAGCAACAATGGCTGTCTTCGCTCAGTACGACTACCTCTTCGCGGTAGGCACAATCTTTGCCTTCCTTGATGCCTGGAACATTGGTGCCAATGATGTCGCCAACTCATGGGCTTCATCCGTGTCTTCCCGCTCTCTGAGCTACGTCCAGGCTATGCTTGGTGCCAGTGTAATGGAGTTCACTGGTGCTCTCGGTGTTGGTGGTCGAGTCGCAGACACTATCCGAACAAAGATTGTCGACGTCGAGGCTTTCAACGACAGCCCTGCTCTGCTTATGCTGGGTATGGTTTGCGCTGTTATTGCTTCTGCTAGCTACCTCACTATGGCTACCCGTCTTGGTTTCCCTGTTTCCACCACTCACTCTATCCTTGGTGGTGTCCTTGGTATGGGTGTTGGTGCTCTCGGTGGCAGTGGTATTACCTGGGTTGGCTACAAAGACGATGGTTCTGTCAACATTCAGGATGGTGTTGTCCAGGTTGGTACTCAAACTCTTTCACTTACCTCTCAACTCACTAACACCTTCTCTCACAGGTCTTCCTTGCTTGGATCATCGCCCCTATGCTCTCCGGTATCTTCGCTGCCATTATCTTCATGTTCACCAAATACGCCGTCCTCCTCCGAAAGAGCCCTGCCACCCGCGGTCTCATCCTCGTCCCCTTCTACTTCTGGCTCACAGCCTCTCTCATTGTCATGCTTCTTCTCTGGAAGGGTGGTTCTTATGAGGTCAAGCTCACCGAGCAACAAATCCCCGGTGTCATTGTTGCTACCGGTGCTGCTTGGGGTCTTTTGATGGCCATCTTCCTCGTTCCCTGGATGTACCGTGTTGTCATCAAGGAGGACTGGCAGCTCAAGTCCTACCACATTCTCCAGGGCCCCTTCCTCCTCCGCCGTGGCCCTGTCCCTCCCCCTCCCGCGAACTTCCAGGGTGTTGTCCGCAACTTCTACGAGGGTCACCTTACTGCTGAGGAGCTTGAGGAGCGTCGCAACGCCAACCGTGCTACTCTCGGCGAGGATCTCGAGACTGGCAACGGCAAGAAGGTCGCTACCGAGTCTGCCACCGAGGAGCCCGAGGTTGAGAACCCCTACGCACACAAGTCCATGATCGGCCCCAAGCCCAACAAGCCCTGGTACACCGGCGCCTTCATCTGGTGGGCCTTCAAGTTCGCTCTCCTCCACGGCGTCGACAAGGATATTGTCAGCTCCCAGAGCGAGAAGTCTGTTGTCGCTGGTGATGTCGAGGAGATCCACGCCCGCGCTGAGCACTTCGACAACCGAACTGAGTTCCTGTACACTTTCCTTCAGATCATGACTGCTGCTGCCGCCTCTTTCGTCCACGGTGCTAACGATATCGCCAACGCTGTTGGTCCTTACGCCACCATCTACCAGATCTGGCAGGAGGGTGTCGTCCCTGCTAAGAAGTCCGAGGTTCCTGTCTGGATTCTTGCTTTCGGTGGTGTCGGTATTGTCATCGGTCTCTGGACATACGGATACAACATTATGCGCAACCTTGGTAACCGAGTCACTCTCATGTCCCCTGCCCGTGGTTTCTGTATCGAGCTTGGCTCAGTCATCACTGTCATTATGGCCACTCGTCTCAAGCTCCCTGTCTCTACCACTCAGTGTATCACTGGTGCTATCGTCGGTGTCGGTCTCTGCAACGGCGACTGGCGAGCTATCAACTGGCGCATGGTCGGATGGATCTACATGGGTTGGTTTATCACTGTCCCTTCTGCTGGTCTGATTTCTGGAATCCTTATGGCTTTCATTACCAACGCTCCTCGATGGACTTAGAGCCTGGAATGAATTTGGATGTTTTGCGATAGAAAATTATGTTTGATTTGATGCGAAAAAGGTGTTTGGAATAATACGATAGATAAATACCAACTTGATGATTACCTGTACTATAAGAACTGTGCCGTGCGCATGACCAAGAAAGTTGTATGTGAATGTTTGACAGTCTCTAGTCTCTTAGGGTAATTCCCTTATTCTTATACTAAAGTTATGAAATATTTGCAGAGTTTACACTGATGACCTTGTCTAGTTCGATTGAGCTTGAGTTGATTGGGTATATACAATGTCGACTGCTGTAACTATTTAATGAGCTGCGGTTTCCTTCTCCTCTAAATGTCCACCCTTGACATTCTCCTCATCAACAGTACGGTCACCAAGACCAATTTCCGCCTCATAAAAGACATCCACAACGTTCTTGTAAGCCGGGATAAAGTTGACAGCAAGAGGATACGACAAAGCCGCAACAAAGAACATCATGGGAACGACCATGGAAATTTGCATATTGTGCATATCCGCAACGGCTCCTGTCAGAGGAGGAACACAAGCACCACCGACAACACCAGCAATGATGAAGCCACTACCTCGCTTGGTGTGTCGGCCAAGACCTCTCATACCCAGCGCCACGATGGTAGGGAAACAGATGGATTCGAAGAAGAGCACGATGTAGAGGCACGCGATGCCAGTATCTCCACGGTGCGCGATAGGAGGAGCGATGAAGACGATACACATGGTAAGGAATACCAGGAACACCTTTCGTGGTTTGATGAATTTCATGAGGAATGTTCCGAAGAATCGACCGACTGTGAATGCTGCTTGGGCGCCGGCAAAGAGTTTTGCGCCTACGGATTCTGAAGTGTTGGGACGTTCCTCGACTGCGTAGTTGATGAAGAAACTCGCGATGGCGACTTGAGCACCCGTGTAGCAGAACTGAGCGAAGGATGCGTGGAAGAGCTTGTATTGCTTGATGAATGGTTTCTCGTCAGCCTTTGAGTGAGTTTCAGCAGCTTGGAATGCCATATCTGGAGCTGTTAGTAGAGCTTTACCAAGTTATCAGGTGCAAACATACCAGCATCGGTGATCTCGGGGATCTTAGACACGTAAAACAGGCAGGCCAGGATTAAAACGAAGACAGCAATAGAAAGGTAAACCCATTGCACGTTGGCCAGGGCCGCATCGTCGTCGAGGTTGTTGAAAAATACATAAGAACCGAGCACAGGAGCGATGACCGTGCCGATACCGTTGAAGGCTTGGGAAATGTTGATGCGAATTTCCGAGTATCGAGGAGGACCGCAGACTATAGATGTCAGAGATTTGCATATGATACGAGATGGACTAACTTACCAGTGATGAAAGGGTTAGCAGCTGTTTCAAGCGAACCAAGCCCATTACCAATAATGAAAATGGACATGCAAAAGCCAGCGAACGACTTGGCCTTGATACATGGGATGGCAATCAATGCACCGACAGCGTATAAGCAAAGGCCCCAGATGAAAACTGCCTTGTACGAGTAATGACGAAGAATCCACGCAGCATGTCCCAGTGACGCAAGAGGGTAGGCACTTGAACAAGTCAGTATTAATCAGAACAAGAAGCAGTGAATGTGACATACCCGAAATACGCAGCTTGAAGACCGGCAGATCGCGCACGATCAATATCGAGAACCTTTTGGAAATGCTTGTTCAAGGTATCGAGGAGGCCATAACTGAAACCCCAGAGAAAGAAGAGGACAGTCACAAGAGCAATAGGCCAGATGGATTCTCGTAGGGTGAGTTCAGCTGCTTTGGTGACTTTGCTGTCCTTGACCTTTAGAGGGCGATCTTTGAAGAACTGTTTGACGCCCATGATGAACGATTACGATGATGGCATAGAGTTGGTGAGAGGTTGAGAAGGCTGAGGGGAAGGTAGGGAAGGGGAAGGTTATAATTGATCCCCTCGCCTCACAGGACGATCCCTGGCACTGCACTGGACTGCAATCATGTTGCCTTCGGTTGGTCTAAACCCGACCCGAGGCAGCATCCAAGACCAAGGCCAAGGTCAAGGGGTGACACTTTGACCGTCATAGAAACACAAACAAAGTCATATCTCCCAATGTAACCCCAGAAGAGTAAGTCTCCACCAAAGTTAAGTTAGTGTTGGAGAAGGAGTAAAAAAACCTGGGGATTGCGGGGGAGACAACCTGAATTGGTTAGAAGAATGATGATCTGCATGGAACACATGAATCAGGTTTCTGATCTTAGGTAGTCTATCGTTGCAAAGATAGACCGAATGGGAGGGCTTCTAAGCAGATGCAGTAAGATACAGTACATTCTTGGGGAGATTATCTGATGTCCAAGTCACTCAAACTATTGTACAAGTCTGAAGCCTAGTAAACCTTCAAGACATACCCTTGTTGACCCTTACGGCAATTGGGATGTAAATCGGTACTACACCTCGGCAATTAAACTCCCATCATTCGATTTCCAGACTCTTTACTTGCGGGGAAAATGAAACCGCGAGCGAAACCTAAACCACGTCCGAGCACGTTCGTGATAGGCACGCTTTATCTCCTTGAATTACATGCATATCGATGCTTGAATCCGCCTTCTTATTCAGGATATCTCTTTGCTGATCACTACTACGTAACATGCCATCGTGGTGGAGATTGGGCTGTCATACTTCTCCATGGTCTGTCAATTTAACCGGAGGATGATCAACAATGCATCGTATTCTACGGATAGATAACACTAGAACACGAATATTAAGGACTGTTCTAAAATGTAGTTATATATATGAGTTAAATCCACGCAAGAGATGTTGGTTCCTTGAACATGAGGTGGCCTTGTTCATTTGACTGAACTGCTGAGTAACAGAACAATTATTCTCTAAAGCTTAGGGTGCTTGAAAAAGGTAGCCTAAAAGCTTATCTAAATTGGCATAAGGTGATTAAATTATTTCGTCTCTTACCTCTGCTCTTAGTGACCAATTCTTCTGATACCCTGACGCTGAAGGAACTACAAGTATTTCAGGGTGAAGCTAGCGATTGCTAAAGACTCAGCTTCAGCTGACTCAAAAGATAACGCCGTATTAGGGGAACTCTACTGACCTGTTATCTCTATCCTATGAACACACTATAACTCCTGAAAAATGATTGGCTACTTTATCATCGGGATCTATTATAGATCAAGAGACTTTCGTGCTATCAAAAAAAAAAAGGGGGAAAAGGAAACTACCCGTAGGATAGTCTCTCTCGTTGGGCGATATGACCTTCAACGACATTAACATCTTCCAGCAGGTTAAGTTGATAAGCCAGAGCAGTAGAAGTCGCCCACAGCAAAAGATCATTAACACTTATGCTTAGGAATCTAACACTCAATGCTTTTGTTCATTCTTAGTAGCTACTTCATTAACTTAGAACAAGCCCATCTGCTCGTGCAACACGAAGTTATTCGGCACGGCCATGAGCATTGTGAACACAAAAACAAGATGTATGTTGGACTCGGTGGCCGTTCAGACTTAACATATAGTCTCCCATTTTTCTTCGTCTTTCTCAGCCTTCAACCATCTTCTCCCTCTCTCACAATCTTCTCAGCGGTAAGTTCACCTCAAATCAACACTACCCTCATCGCCAATATGTCTTCTGGCAACAACCCAGCGAACGGCCGAGCGAACGGCCCAGCTAACAACCAAGCAAATGGCCCAGTCAACACTCCAGCCAACACCTCAACCAACGGCCCAGCCAACGGTCCAGCTAACAATCCAGCTAACACAACAGCTAACATCCCGCTTCGCACTCGGACCGACATCCCAATTGTCACCATGGACACTGCAAAGGTCCAAGGTGCCTTGATTCTCCTGCACATGGACAACCCTAGCGCTGTCCGCCGTCTATATGTTGGCCCTCAAGACGTTCTACCTCTCGTTCATTACGGCGAGGCTGCCCACACCCTCACGACCTTGGCTGACCCCGCGACTGCTCCGACTTCCAGCCAATGTCCTGGCTGCAATGAGCAGAAGTGTTTAACTTGCGGTCGTTGTGGCTGCCGTAACATTCAGTCTGGCACCGTGTACGCTCCGACTTCGTTCTGCCGTAACGATCAGTCTGACCCCATGTCTGCTCAGACTCTAAACCGATGCGAGGGCTGTAACCAGCAGAAATGCCTGACTTGCGGCCATTGTGGCTGCCGTAACGACCAGTAAATGAATTGCCGTAGACGAAGATCAGACTGTTGACATCTCAGGATGAGACAGAAGGTAATGAAGTCACCATAGACAGCAGGTCTACTAGATAGGCGATATGCAAGTATGTAAGCAAATAAAGTCTTTTAGTGCACGCTGTGTCAATAGCACAAGTGATTCTACCTCTAAATTTTCCCGTCCCTTAAGTTCCGTTCGCTCTTCTTCCACCTCTAGTACTTCTAGTGACGTGCCTCGTGAGAATCTTTCTCGTCTCAACCAAACTCCTCTTGTTCTTGCTCTTCGCCTTGCCCAGTGTCATAAAGATGTTCTTGTTGCGCTGCTTCTCCCTGTTGCTGGTACTCTTGCCCTGAGCCTGCATCTTGGACTTGCGGATGGCCTGTGTACTCTTGTGCTCGTCGCGGTCGGGCTTGCCCTCCTTGGCGAGTTCCGCGCGCTCCTCCTTGGTCAGCTTGCGTAGACGAGCGGGAGCCTCGATCTGTTCGGCTGTGAGACCGTCATCACGATGACGGTTTTCAAGCTCTTGCTGGCGCTTGCGACGGCTGCCCAGGGCCTTGTCGACCTGGGAGGACATGCGGAGTTCTTGAAGTTTGGCGAGATCGGCGGGTGTGAGGATGGTTGTTGTGGCGAGCTTGGAAATGCGGTCGATCTCGGCCTCCTTCTCTTCCAGAGCCTTCTTAGCCCTCTCGTCCGCATCAATGTCTGCCTGTGTCTTTTGTTTCTTTGGCGCAGGCTCATCCTCATCGTCTTCCTCATCAGAGGAGTGGTACACATTAATCCACTCGCCAGAATCACTGCTGTCATCAGAGTCAACCTCCCACTCATCAGACTTGTTTCCTTCGTCCTCTTCATCAGTAGCAGCGTCCTCAGGGAGACCCATAGCAAGTCGCTTCTTCTTCTTTTCCTCATCCTTCCACTTCTCCAAAAGATCCAGACCCTCAATACCGCCAGCCTCCTCTTCACCGAACTTGCGCTGAGCCTGAATTCCGGCCTTCAGGTTGATGGTGGCACTCTTACCACGGTCTCGCTTCTTCAAAAGCTCAGCACCGACCTCTCGGTACAGTGACAAAAGACCCTTGGCAGCCATCATGACACCCTTATCCTTACTCCTTCGGTATTGGACCAAATCTTGTAGTAGTGTATCGGTCATGGCTAGAGGTTGACGAGCGCAAATCTCGCGAATCGAGTTCAAACCAGCAGCCGCGACTTCAGCAGCGGAAGCTTCTGAAACGAACTCGTTGGCAATCTTTGTGATCAAAGGCTCCAAGACATCCGGAGGAACCAAGTTGTGGACTGCCTGTGCCAAGGAAGCCAGGAATGATGTGACTGAGGTTTGCTTAGGAGTAAGGAACTTGATGAACCAAGAGTAGAGCGCAACAATGGTCAACTTGTGCAGACCGACAAGTCGTGTGACCAATTGTGTGACCAGGATCTTTGTATCAAGAGAAAGCTTCGCCTTGGTGTTTTGTAGATGTTTTGAGAAGAGCTCTTCGGCAAAACTCTGAGGATCATGAAGGAGGTGCAGAGCTGAGAAGTTGAGCGGGTGAGGCTTGGTCTTCTTACGCTCAGATCGCTTCACCTTGTCGACGGCCTTGTCATAAGCCTTCTTCGACTTCTTAGTCTTCTTGTTGATACCCATCTGATGCTTGACCTGGCTCAGATCGACCTCCTCATCACTGCTCTCGTCTTCGAGCTCCTCTCGCTCCTTGTCTCCACCAAGGAAGAAGCGAACAGCACCGACAACGACCTTCTCGTTGTTGGACAGACAAGCCTCCTTCATAACATCGACAGGCTTCGCATCGGTCCAGAATTGTCGCTTCCACATCTCGCGAGTAAGCTTGATGGCCCAGATAGCTCGAGGAGAGTCTCGGTCGGCGGTGATGAGGTTGTAGAGGACGGTCTGCACGGTACGATTGAGAGGGTGGTTGATGGACTTTGTGTTGGAGTTTCGGAGGTCGGCCAGAATCTTTTGGAAAAGTGTTTCACGTAGAGTCTTGCTCGGCGACGAAACAAGAATCGGGAAAAGTGTGGTCAAAACGCTTGTCGAGTCGATAACTTCCTTTCGTCGGAGCAGGACCAGACTTCCCACAATCTTCTCTCGCAGTTCAGGATGTAGAACAACATGATGCTGTGTCAGAATCTCCTTGAGGTCGTCGGGGAAAGTTGCGGTCTCCTCCTTGTAGCAATCGGCGACGTGAGCGATCAGATCAATAATGTTGTGGAAAGACTCGACCGAATCGGCGCTTGCGGTGGAAGGAGAAACGAGGAAAATCTCGCGCTGAGCTTCATACTGTTCCCATTGCTTCAGGAATTCCTCCTTGTAAGATCTAATGTCTCGTTAGTGATAATTAGGTTTGTCGAAAAAGTAGGTGACATACTTGGGATCGCGACGGATTTTCTGCTGAAGACTCGCACTGCATAATTGTCAGTTTTTGGTTCAAAGAAGTACAAATGGCATCGAAATTGACATACAAGTCAGCATCGATCTTCTCGAGCGCAGCGACCTTTCGTTTGACCATTGCGACGTCGATGCCCTTCACTTTTTGAGGTGGTCTTGTTAAGCGGGAGGGTGGGGGATGGTCCCTTTGAACTTTGTCTAAGAAAAAGAGAAAATTTGGGAGATTTTCTTTGGCTGATAAGATAAGATCATCCACCCGCGGAATTGAACCGCCAGTCTAGCCTGGGTCTAAAGCTTGGCAAGACAACCCATATAAGTTCTTGATTATCAGAAATAAAAGAGACGAAATAATTTCTTCACTCTATGAAATTTTAGTCTAGAATTTAGGCTACACTATTTTAGCATCCTAAGCCTTAGAGCATGAGTTAGATGACTCTTTGCATCATTTCCTGTAAATACCCTCAAACTTGACGTTGTGAAATGTATTCCCGAAATACGAAAACCTTCCATCGTTCCCATTCAAGTAACCTGTGCTTGATTAGAGCTTCTGGGTCTTGTCTTGCGAAGCAAGGTGCCATGATCCAACAAATGCATCGTGATATCATACGACAGGTTCTTGATACTGCTCGCGTGCTTTTCCTCATTTCCTTGCCTAGACCTCAGGGCTTTAGAGGACACCTCGCGCATCCTTACCAACACAGCTTTGATGTACTGCGTTATTGGAGATGAAGTTGAGATATGGGCAGATCTGTTAAGAATCGGAAGAATTGTCCCATAGGGCTTAGGATATTATTATAATGTAGCCTAAGTGCAAGTCTAAGCTAACATAAAGTAGGTAACTAAATTATTTCGTCTCTTATGATGATGGGGCCAATTCTTCCGATACCATCGAAATGGGTAAAAGCTTTACCAACGGGATGGTCTTGTATTTGGAGTCGTCCAGGGTATCGTTCTTCGACCAATCGATTGTGACGTTGATACGAATGTCAAAGGCGTTATCATCAACGCTTTGGAGTAGAAATCGACATCCTTCCACATGAGACACATGTGCTTCGGTCTCGCCGGGTTGAGTACGAACTCTCCTCCCCGTCCGCATGTATCAACAATGAGCATCAGGTATAGCGTCAAGTTCAATACCTGTCGCATGTTTCCGAAAGTATTCAGATATTGCGCATCAAAGAGCCTGGGTACGATGTAGGTGACGTCTTCGGAATTTACTGACAGCTTGGGCCTCATTGCTATTGACAGCCCTTCCTGTGTAACAAGGTCGTTGGAGACAAATAATCCTAAGGTGTGGCGTAGCGCATGATTCCATTGTCGTCCCGAGTCTCTTTGCATGGCGGTAAGACAGCTGTTGATATAGCCGGTCACAGTTCCGACCGCAAGAGCTCCCCCGGATTTTCCAACTCGTGAGCGTGCAAGGTACCTGGCATACTCTTGCATCAGGATGCGATCGGGCTCCGCGCAGCCAGATTGGAAATATGTTGCTTCAGCTTGGATCTCAGGGTGCAGATCTTGCATAAACTCAATAAACCATTTTCTTGCAAACTTCAAGATTTGTTCATAAGTGCGTGATAATAGCCTCTTGGGTAGGACTTCATTCTGTGACTTCTGTGTTTCCAGCTCTTCAGGTGTCAATTTTGCTTGGGCTTCGGCAGAAAAACGTAGAATTAAGAGCCGTTGGCCCATTTTCAAGACATGGCCGAGAAGAGGTTGTTTGGGCGTCATCCCATGGACCAAGACGCGGACTGCTTGGTCTTCATCGCGGATGTAGTTCGCAGTCGGGATGCCAGTGAAGTAATCTCGATATTCATCTGCGTAAACCTTTTTCTTGTGAATGTCGATATGTGATCGTCGTCGTATTGTGTAATTAGTGGATCTTCAGCTTCCCGAGCTTTGGCAATGCTTGGGTAAGCCTGGAGGGTGCTGGAGCGAAGAGATGCGAGCGTTGCATCCTCTTTTTGAACGTCACAAGTGTCGTACCTTCTGGCGATAGCGACAAAGGCGCATCATCGTTGCGATTCAGGAGAATGCTTCCCTGCGGAAGGGCTGATGCTTGATCCAATCCACGAAACATGGATGGGAAGTCGACCGTAGATATCTTTGACTGATATTGTTTCGCGTAAGTATTGCCTGCGAGGGAATGTCCTATGAGGAAGCGTCGCAAGTCATCACTTCCATACATTTGTTACCAGAACGTAGGCTACACCACAGAGCAAGCAGTAGCCCAGAAGCCTGGTCTCAATGCCACAAGACTGGCCAAGCTGTGTAATCTGAGGGGTTAAATCAACCATTTGGACAGCACTTTTTGTCAATGTGTGGCGGTCCTTCCTTCTGAGCACAGGAACATCAAGCATGCCTTGATTAAGCGGGATGCGGTGGCCGGTCTTGGCCTCAGTGAGGCAACCTGATTCTCGACAGATATGTCCAGGCCTTAACTCCATCTCCAATGACGCCGTACATCAAAGCCGTGTTGATAAGGATGCGCACAAATCGTTCTCGCGATTCAGTCCTCGTCGTCAGGATGTCAGAAGAAAAGCCTAAGAGGGCCCAAAAGATGAAATAACTTGGTTACTTTATGTTAATTTAGACTAGCACTTAGGTTGCTTTATAATATTAGCCTTGCTGTAGAGGATAATTCTTCTGTTACCCACTTGCAAGAACAGGAGACATAACAATCATAATATCATACGACAGGTTGTTGATAGTGTCTGCGTGCTTTTCCTCCATTTCCTTGCCGAGGACGGCAAACCCAAGTAGAGATATATGCACATCTACTCAAGGTACTGATAGCCACGTTTTCTCTCGCAGACTGAGCTCAAAGGCCTTAATGTTAGCCGCTCGCCGGAGAGGAACTGTTTGAGTTTTGATGAACCAGAAATCTCGGTATGGGCAACAGAAATGTAAGCTCAAGTATATGTCGGTCTCAAGGCTTCGAAGGGCTTGGAGCACCTTCATACACTCTTCGAAATAGTCGCGTGCTCCTAGCTCGAATCCATGCGGAAGATTGATGGGCTCGCATTCGTCAAGACCTGGTCCATTCTCAAATCCCTTATTATAAAAAGGCACAAGTTGGATTGCGATGACCGGGCTCTCTCCATCTTCAACAACCAGACTCTTGACCGTACCGATAAACCGTTACAGTGATTCAGTCCTCATCGTCAGGGTGTCAGAAGAAAGGGATAAGAGAGCCTAAGAGACGAAATATTTTAGCCACTTTATGCCACCTTAGACCAGATCTTAGGCTACTTTATTCTAGCACCCTAAGATTTAGAGGATATTCATTCTGTGACCTACCTGGTCGTGGCCCGACGTAACAACATACAGCAGGCAGATAGCCGCGAGGTATGCACCTCTGTGTCCGCTGCCACATTGGAGCCAGGGTACAAGTTAATCCATCCTTCGAGATGGTCGTGCGCTCCAAGTTGTAATCCATGTTGCTCGATGTGCGGTTCAAATCGACACAGCTCTTCTGCTCGCTCAAATCCGTCCTCATAGAATAACCTCAAATCGATTGCGAGGACTGGTTCCTCGTTATGCTCGGGATGGTTCTCTCGGTATTTGGCGGCGTCGGTCGCTAGCCATTTCGCAGTGTCGACAAATTGCTGGAACGATTCGAGTCTCTTGAATGCAAAAACAGATTCGAGGCAGATAGCTGCGAAATATCCGACTATGTATCCACTGCCGCATTGCAGCCAGGGTACGACCTCCGGGTCAAATACGGCCATTGCGCTGTCTTCTTTAGGTAGATACCGCTTTCGCGGCCGTTTGAGTACGGTCTGCGGTTCGATTTGCATAACCTCATCGTCAGCCTTGGCCGCGGCGACGGCAATATTGGCACTGCAGATGTAAATCTGTTCAAGGATCACTTGGTCGTGACGACCTTTTTGGCCGCCTTTGCACTTGCTGGTATATGGATCAGCTTCTGTCTTTTCGGACGCTATTGAATATGTTAGCTTAGACTCAACGTGTGAAATCAGAAATAGTCTTTCATACATGAGCATCTTCAGTGTCCTCTGTTTCTTCCGTCACAGTTTGGCTCTCTCCAAATTGTTCATGAAGCTCTGCACCTCCCCAATCCCTCACCATTTGAACCAGATTGGGGGTCCCACAACTTGGTACTGGTGGTTCCAACCCTCTGTCAAAGAATATCATTCTGAACAGTTGGAAACAGTGGCCTCCATGCATACGAGACTGGCTAGTGTGACTCTCAGTGAGATTATGCTTTTGAGAGCCATAGAGCTTTTGCCTGGCCCAGTCTCGCAACATTTGAACTACAACATCAGGGTTGCATGATGGTTTTGGGTCCCCAAGGTCCTCTTCAATCACCAGGCCAAGGGTTTCGCGGCACCAGCCCCGGAAAATGAACTCTCGTACCAAGCTTTTGTGTTCTCTGGCGTGAGGTACGATAGCTTTGGTAGGAAACTTGATGTGATTGTTCGTTGCGCAAGATTGAACCCGTCATCAACATCAAAGGCTGTCTGTACCCCTTTCGGTGGAGGTGGGAACATAGCAGGCAGTTGGTGATAGTTTGGAACCGTTGCAGCTAGAGGTTCCAAGTCAAACATAGGTACATCTTGATCTTCCTCCATGGCGACGGTCGCGGATTGAATCAACGCAGGCTGCCCCTACCCATGTCGGCGGAGGTGGGAAGGTGACAGCGGGTGATAGTTGCCGTTCCGGAGCTGCTATTGCTAGAGGTTCTAAATCGATCATGATAGCATCTTGATCTTCCGCCATGACGGCGGTCGCGGGTAAAGTGGATAGGCTGTTGCGGAGATATCACTATTGGCTTGGCATTATAGGTGAGAGAAGGAGAAAATAGACCTGTAGACGCAGAAGAATTTAAGCGCAACGCAAGGATGTGTTCGAAAGGCACAATGCGCAAACCGGCAGCTTTATGTGCGAGTGGCAGAGGGGAGAGGAGATGAGCAGAGGAGAGAGTATGTAGTAGGGAAGGTAGGTAGTTGAATAGAGGAGGCGGTAGTAATGTAGAGCCAAGAGGATGCGTGATTCAGAGCTGACCGTGACTCAAGGCTAACAACAGCGAGGCATTCAAATGAGAAGTGAGATAATGAAGAACAGGATGACGCGGAGGTAGGAGAAAGAAGAAGAGAGGATGTAAGCCTTGAACACTTACATGGAGTGACCGGCAGTACTTGAAGCAGAGTCAAGGAGATGCGTAATTCAGAGTTACAGACTTCTTTAAAGGCTACAAAGGGAAGAAATAATAGGTACAGGTCACTCGACTTTGTAGAATTAGGCAGAGATTGTGGCTTTTAGTGATGTGCAAGTGAGGTTCAGGAGTTTGCTGAATCTGTCAGGAGTTGGCACTTGTTGACAGTGAATCATCCCAAGACAAACAGCCTGAATTTGGCCGTAGAATCCTAAATTTAGGGTCCAGATTCCTAAGCTATATCTAGCGTCTCTTTCTCTACTTTTTATCCTTCTCTCTTTCTTCTCTACACTCTCTTATCTTTCTCCCACAACACCCCCCCCCCCCCCGCACATTTTCAACTCTCTGCTTTCAACTGCCAGCGGTGCTTGATCTTTGCCTTACTTTCTTCCCTTCTCTATTTTATACTCTCTTGATCATCTTCCATCATCAGCATCTCCCTCACGCGCATCTCGATTCCCAGATTCGAACTACCTGAGGTACTCAACCTTGCGGCCAGAAT
>QHHJ01000221.1:0-18265 GCA_004367495.1 Fusarium scirpi | reverse complement strand
TCATTCATCTGGGAGTGGGAGATTCCTCTACCGAACCTCATTCATCTGGGAGTGGGAGATTCCTCTACCGAGCCTCATCTAGGAGTGGGAGAATCCTCTACCGAACCTCACCTGCGATGAAGTGAAAAACAGAAACAAAATAAGATTGCGGCGGGTAAGAAAGTGCTTTAAATAAGAAGAAAGAAGTGACGGCGCTAAATCGAATCTAGCTAAGACGATTACGGGATGAGCACAAAAGCCGTCAAGAATCGGCCGCTTCTACTCGCATAATCAATCGTGTTGCACTTTTTTGGACTTTTGACACATGATGTGTCATTCAGTATGATGTCACCAATCAAACACAACAAACAGCCAGTAGCCGGGAACTATCTGGCTTGTCGTCCCATCTTGTCCAGTTCAATCAAAAAAGCCGATGTTGGAGTCGATGGCATGCGGGCGGGCCTTTCCCAGTTGTCATGTTTCCTCAGGCCGTGAAGATCATGCCTGGCTACAACATGTAACGTAACTTGAAGGGCTATTCCACGAAGTCGCACTGCAACTATGAATGCTGCAAGCTTATCTGGAAAGGCCATTTACATGTCACGAAGCTGATTATGAGCGAGGCATCCACCGCAAGTCATAGGATCGAATAGACCCGGCAAGATCATAAATCGCTTGCTCCTACCCTCACTCCACGATAGATCATAACTTAGAAGAGTGCAAGGAGATGTCACAACTCTGGCCAACAGTCCGGCTGGCTATTGTTGTCTCGTTGCTAAAACAAAAGTGTTATGCAAGATACAGTTTTTTCCATACTGTATACTGACTGTATCAGGAGGATAGGGTATGCCACTCAAAACAATCCGGTACCTTCCCATCCATGACTAGCCTTGTGAATCCATTTCCCATACCATTTCGATGATGCGCGTAGTAAAAACCCGCTGGGTTCGGGGATAGGAAGTTTCCCATTTCAAAGCTCGCCCTGTATCGTCCATGAATGATGATGGTTCTGCTCATCATGCTGTGATTATGGGTTCGGTTTGATGCCGTTGTCGATCTTGTTCTTCAGCGTCCTATTTCCGCCTACCGTGCTTCCGTAAACTGCTTGCCCCCCACTTAGCGCTGTCCGCTCAGCGCTGAGGTTACATCGGTAGTTTGTGATCGGTTTGCTCTGCATTGAACCTACATCACGTGGCACAACAACGGCTAAAACGGACTTTTTAATCGCCGATCTAGTGGCCGGGTAGCCGGGCCTTGAGCCCTTGGCGGCACATTCCTGCCGCTGTAGGATGCTAGCTGATATAGGGTAGCCTGTAGTTTCGCTGCAGTCAAATGGCCAAGTCCGCTGCGCGACTGGATTTTCTGCAAAATTTCAATGTAGTTACCAACAGCAATGAACTGTCCTGGCAACCTTGTAGAGGGAAAGGGATTTCATCTCACCTCGTTCTATTTCGGCTTTTCCGTACTTCTTGCTGGGTGACTGTTTTAGGATGTTGCTCGGCTCCGCCCTGACACAGGTAATGTCCCAACCTGAGTAGCGAAGACGGCTTTTAGATCCACTTTTTCTTTTTTTGAGCTCTCACTGATCAAAAGAAGCGGAAAACAGACGCGGCGGAGGCGGACGTTGTCGCACGGAGACTAAGCGCTGTTGCGCCGGTTATCTAGGGCGTTTATGGCACAGCTTGGTTCCGTATTTTCAGGTGTCACTTCATTTAGTGTTTGACGCGAAGGCTCCGACTCGCGCGCCATTGAAGCAGACTGTACTCTCAGATTGGAAGAAACTACCCGTGACAGGGGACCTCATTTCATAGGGCCGCGTGAAACAGGAAATGATTCGGCATGCTAAATTGATTCGTGTTTCCTAACCATAACCCAGCCTCCGGATGTTTCCCTCCGCTTTGTAAAGCCTCTATTGTTGATCTTTTTCTTGCTCTTCACCTCTGCGTCTGTGCTTTCTGGGTTGTCTATCCACTTTCATGCTTTGATGGATCCATGATGTGCTTCGCTTGGATGAATTGCATGCATATGACCCCCACATTGCGGGATATCATGTGAATTACGCGAGAGCTAAAAGTTGACACTGACTAGCGACCGAGGTCGAACGAAGCGAGGCGCTGAAGAACTGGTGCCGGACGACGTAGATCGTTCGAGTTAGATTGAAGCTAGGCAAGTTACCCGGAATGACGGCACGCGCACTAGCACAGGGGTATCATGGCTGTTAGAATCTGTGTCAACGAGCAAAATCAAGAGGCCCAGCTGCCGAACTAAGAGTGGACTTGGCGAAGAGCTACTGAGACCGTTGCTGGTTCTAAGCTAGGCCTGTCAGTGGTTGTTGGTGGCATACCGGTATACTTCACCGGCCAAGATTCCGCTTCTCGACTCTTGGTGGCTTTGCACGTCGCACGGCGCAATGATTAGCCCGTCATTTTTTGGTGAAGTAGTACAGCATAATACAATACAAAACAATACAATTCATTACGCCCAGCGGGCTTATCTTGGCCGGTAGGGGTGAGGTAGCACAGTATATAGTTTGTTACCGTTGAACAGGCGCTGGGGTGTCGCATGCAAACAGGGATACTTTAAGATTACGCGCCGGAATGGCAGCACCTTCAAGGGGGCAGGATTTGAACAAAACACAACGTGAATATACCAATGTGCATCAATGGACAGAATACAGGTAGGTTCCGACAGTTACGGGCTTCAGGAAACGGGTCACACTTTGGACGATGCAAGGCAAGGAACAGCATGGGCTTGAGGAGACGAGGACGAAAAAGTAGGCAACGTATGTAAGCATGGATTAGTGACTAGTGCCCTTTCGGCCAAACCAGCCGCTGACGTATTGGGCATGGTGTCAAGGCATTCATAGCTTTGGATAGGTCCCGAGGCAAAGTCGACTCGAGCGCGAATGGAATTGGATCGTACAATTTTGAACGGAAGGCCCTAACTGCCTCTAGGATATGCTCCGTCGATGACGATTTTTGGACTTTTCGAAGTTGGGGTTCATGTGTAGTTGGTTGATGTATGGGTAAGACGAGCCTAATTTGGCCGTTCCTTGTCAGAATTTTAAGTGGGCGCCCAGAGTCCCAAAAATCGCCCATCCGTCCTACAGAACAACCGCATAATTGTACGCTTGGGCCGAAACCGGACGGAGTGTCTCCCATTCAGGAACCAGGCCATTTTGTCCATACCCACAGTCCTGTGAAAGCCGAGATTGGCCGCTTTTCGTTTTGAATGTTTGCCTACCTATACTACTACAGACGATACGGGCAATCAAGAATCCATCCCACCGCAGAGGCTTGGCCAGGGACTAAAGCCGCCGCCGCCCATCAGGGACAGTAGGAGCTAACTCGCCGTCAAATTTGTCCACCATAGTAGCACGGTGCCGGTAGTTTCTACGACGCGGACTGATTGAGCCTACAGGAGATGCTTACTGGTCCAATCCTACAACGGACATACGACATGGCCTACCGCCGGTAAAAAAGGAAAAAAATACAAACAAAAAAAAAATTGATTAAAAGAAAATAAAATAAAAATTGCAGGAGCGTATATTTCTGACTGACTTATGCTGCAGGAGCGTATATCTCTAACTGATTTCTGATGCAGGGGTGGATGGTGCAAAAAGAAGAAAGAAACAAAAACTGTGGCTGAGGGAGAAAAGGAGAATTCAAATAAGTGGCTGCAAGTTACCGCGCTTGACCAAAATCGGTTTAGACTTACTTTGTCGAGAATCGCCAATTTTTAGCCCTTCAATTTGCACAGCCACTTTGGGGCTGTTCAGGCTACCCAACCTACCGGCTTGCGTTCTTTTTTAGACGTTGAGTATGATGTCACCCTACGATCCGAAAAGCAATCTCAACAACCAAACGCCGGTGACAGATTCTCGTTCGAAGGGGTAATCTTGTCTGTCGTCCTTCCATTTGCAATCATGAAACCGACTATCAAGTCGAAGTCATGCAGCCGACCTCGTCCGTTCATTTCTGTGTCATGTAGGTGTCGGGAAGTAGCACGCACGATGCTAACAAGGCGTAATTACATGGGCTTGGCTCTAGGGTAGTCTACAATCCCAAAGAAATGCCCCGTCGAACATGCACATGTAAAGCTGTCTCACGAGGATGCACTGCTGTGGCAATTGACTCCTTCCTGAGAAAAGCGTGTTCAGATACTGTACTATCTGTTCAGGCAGTATATGGATAGACCACACCACACGCGTCAGGAGAGCTGTACCTTCCAAAACTGGCGTCTTGGATCGTTTTTTCTACATGAAGCCTTTTTGGTTGGTGCCCACGGCGAAAACGTGCCGACTGCTGAGAAAAATCAGTTTCCCACTCGACTTTCCCTCTGCTTGGTCCTCAATAAAGACTTTGGTGATCGTGCTGTGTTCGTTACTGCAGTGCTGCAACTTGCGTCTCAAGTTGGAGGTAACCATGCTGTCTGGACTGCTCATCTCGGCTCATGACGAAGATGACGGTCGTGAACCACAGTCTTTGTATGTAGTTCTGCCCTGACAGAAGACGCTCTTGATCATTTCATTTTAACGTCTTTTTTGATAGTATAGACATTGCCGATATATCTACAATGGCGTTATTCCATGCCATGGTCCAGGCTTCGCGAACCAGCCCGACGCCTCTAATGATCGGAGATGACCAGCATTATAGAATAAAAGCCATGTCGCAAAACCCTGGCTATAACTGCGAAATTGCTCCGAACGAGAGGTTCCTCATCAACACAGAGCGATACGACAATGATCACGGTGAAGGTGCGATGCAGAAAGTGGTTACCAAAATTCGGGAAGAGAGGCGGCAGGCGGCCTAGAACCATGGCCTATTATAGTCCTCGGTGTAGAACAGAACGTAGATCTAGTAACTGCGGATGAATCGATGTTACGAACACAGCTGACGTTTAAATTTCATGGATTGGCAGGTGTGGTAGTTGGTAAGAAGTTTTTCAATAGTGTTTCTTGTTTGGAAGGCTACAAACACTATATCGTTGCCACAGCATACCGAGGCTATCGTCCTTTCCTATTTCAAAAGTCTTTCTCGGCTTCTT
The DNA here is from genome assembly GCA_004367495.1 of Fusarium scirpi. Taxonomy (NCBI): domain Eukaryota; kingdom Fungi; phylum Ascomycota; class Sordariomycetes; order Hypocreales; family Nectriaceae; genus Fusarium; species Fusarium scirpi. The sequence goes on along the minus strand of QHHJ01000221.1, from coordinate 13,240 downwards.
CCTCTCCCTCTCCCTCTCTCTCATCGTTGAGGCTACTGCGAGTATTTGCAGGTGGCTGTGCAGCTCCCAGAGCTGCTTGGCTCTCCGGACCATTTGCCGTTCGTCGTTGATTGGCGAGTTGGACGAGTGCAGGCATGATTGATCGGTTGACCATGGTATCGAGGCTCATGTTGACGTGGCCTGGTGGAACGAATACTAGGCAGATCCACAGGTCGGGTCGGAGGGGATGCCTCTGAAGCATTACACGAGCAGAGTGGCGGTTGACATCGAGTCTGATGTTCCTGTACTGTGACTTCATCCCTCTCCTGGCGGAGATGACATCTTTCTCATTGCTATGCTGAAGTAAATCACCCGATCTAGTACAAGGCGCCGGCAATGGTCTTACGCTGTCAAAGTTGGCTTTTCCAGCAGAGGACGGGGTTTGTCTTGCTGAGACTCGGGGTGTCTTCTTTTCCTGCTTTATGTCCCGCCCATCATCTTTATCTAGCTGGCGCTTTCTCTTGAGCTAAGTCATTATCAGTGGGATAGGTCTCAAGTTGGAACAAGAAGATGAAAGCCTTGAAGAATATGGAAGAAAAGACAGACGAATACATGACTAAGTTCATGAGAACCTCGACTGTTTGATGACTTACGGAATTATCGCCCTCGCTCACAGATGGGCCTACCGAGGGCGCCACCTTCTGGCGAGCTCCACCTTTCTTCCTTGTGTTGTAGCTTCGGGTTCGCGTGGTGAACCCCACTGTAGCTGGTGGTGCGTCCAAACCATGGGGAACCGGCAGGCTCGCGCTGTCGACGTAGTCTTCGGTGGTCGATGCGGCCTCACCTGACGGGGAAGGTACCACAGGCATCAGATGCTGCACTGCAGAAAGGCCTAGGATGTCGACGACATCTGCGACAATCCTCCTCCCTACAGTCCTGGCTCCTTCATCTTGTAGCTCTTGCTTCTTGGCTCGCGAGACTTCGTGCTCCACCTCAAGCTCCTGCATCCGCTGACCATCGGAGAGGAGGGCTCGCAAAAGAAGGGCAGCGTTGTCGTCATTGTTGTTGTTCTCATTGTCGTGCAGGGTATTGAGATAAAAATCTTCGATTCGTTTCTTCGACACGTCGCTTATACGGGCTCGCTCCTGGCGAAAGACGTCGTCCGGATCTTCGATACCTTGAAGATGCTTGTTCCAGCTCCCGATGGCGTCGCGTAGTCGGTTGGTTAGATTTGTGTCGGTACCAGCCATGCCGTACATGAGGTAGGGAGCTTCGGATAGTGGAACAGTATGATTCCAATTTGCCGCTTTGTCGTGGCTGGCTTGAAGATGCGATTGAGTTTCGTGTTTTTACCCTGGGAGATGAATTTTCACATTGTATGGATAGCAGGTTGCGCTTCCCATGCTTAATAGATATGTCTGCGTTTGACGTCATTTCAGTTTGAATGAACCTATCTCGATCATACGCGGGAACGCAGTCCATATCCTGCCTCATTTAAGCGTCTGGAGGACGTAAAGTACCGAAGCACTAACCTCCGGCGCTAGGCAATGTTAGTGTGGATGCGAAAGCCAGTTCAGACGGCCGAAAGTGAGTCCTCCAGTGGTCGAAATTAGGTCATGTTAAGGTCGCGGCTGTGGATGAAGCCAGCGTCTCGGTAGAGGTCGCAAATGACAAGTGGAATATGTACAATACGAAACAGGAAGATCTCAATCATCGGGAACTGCATACGTCCCAATGGAAAGATGTGCTGCTGTACTCATCTATCCGTTCTAAGAGGCGGGTTGATAAGCACTGGGGAGCTGACGGCACAGGAACATGAGAGATCGATGGTATGTGTATTGTAATTTGTATGTAGGTGAGATGCTATACTATACAGTCCGTGATATGCCTTATCAGTAATAAATCAATAATCAATGTCAAGATCCAAGCCCCGGGTTCTAACCTTCGCATGTAAAAACTTTGAAATAGCTTTAAGCAGTGCAACGACGCCATAGCATTGACCGACAAACTATGATATAGACTCAAGGGCATTTACGTGTAGCACTTTGAACTGTTATCGGACAAAGCTCGTCGAACTTGGCAATGATGATACAATATAGTTGGCCAAGACGTCTCTGTTTGTCGAGGAGGACCAGTGAGCAGAGCGGAAATGACTGAATTGAAATTGCAATGGTATTGCCTACAAGGCTTTTGTACTAGGTAACATCCTTCAAGATGGTGACGTGTAGAAATATGGAATGTCAACCAGTTTCCAATCAATTATGGGCCGCTCACCCATACTCCGGGTAAGCATGATCCATCCATCATTACTTTGCACAACCTATGCCATCATGTACAATCGTGGTCATGTAATCGCGTTCTCTTCCCATCGCGCTGCTTGGGCTACTGTTCTCAACTTTGATGGAGGGCGAGTCTGTTCCGACCTCTTGACGACATCCCATATGCTCGGCTACCTGTTTCTACTGTAAGTCAAAGACAGGAAGAGCGTGGCTACGGCAACACTTACTATAGCGTCAAGGCTTGGGATCGTTTGACCTTCCGGTATGTGTCCGGCAGACACCCACTCGTCGTGAACTGGATTCTTGAAGACCAGTATGCAGGTGGTGTGTCCATCAACTCCCATGTTCATAGCCTTCTTGCATAAGGTGTGACCTCTCTTGCGGATCAGGGCCTTTTCAGAATCGTCGTGTTGATGCAACACTTGAACTTCGGTAGCAAGTGGCGATGGTGAATTTTCACGGTGGTTCCTCGCTACTCTCTGTCTGAGCGATGCTCGTCTCGCCATTGCGCGATAAATCCGCTCTGGACCGCTATTGCCGTGGGGATCAGCTTGGCCCCTCTTGCACTATAATGGTATTAGTACATGGGAAGTTGCAACGTGAGGAGCCGTGTCTTGATCGCCTTACCAAAGTACACCACGTCACGGATGTGTTTGCCGTTGGCCGGACCGTCTGACAGAGCTCGTCGTCCGATCTTGTTTCATGTTCGGGAGCCTGCGCATGTGCTTCTCCAGCTGCTACATTGTTCGGCTGGCACTCAGAGGCTGACGGTTGCTCATCATCGGGACAAAGAAGGATAGAGTCGTCTTCATCCAGGTTTAGGGATACAGATAACCCTGGTACCAGCTTCTGTATCGTCACTGGGCCCAAGATATTGAACTGTTCCCGTAGCATCCTTCCGGTTAGTTCTTCCATTGCTTCGTCATATAACTTAAGCCTCTGGGCCCTGGAAGCCACGTGCGCGAGCTCGAGTTCTCTCATATGTCGACCAACTGCAAGTAACTCTTCTTGGAGGCTAGGTACGCCGTCAAACGTTGGATGCAGTGCGAAATCCTCAAGTCTCCTCCTAGAACGATCCTCAACCACGGCCAGCTCTTCTCTGAGCACGGCATCTGGCTCTTTTATATGTTGGAGCTCTTGACAGAAGGCGATGATAGAAGACCGCAGCAAAGCGGTCCAGCTCATGCTCGTCATATCGATATGGAGGCCAGGAGTTTCAAAGAATCAGATGAGAACAATGATGCCGATGCGGCAATGCTTCAACTTGTATGGTAGGTCTAGGATCATTTGCTTGAGTGTTGACGTACACGGTTCTGCAGGCCAAGTAGGGGATGGCAGTTTAGTTATCCTATGAATATTGCTTGCATACGTCATGGGTTTGTGCAGGCTGAAATGTGACTTTTTTCTTTCTTTTTGCTTTCCGGTCTGCTTTTGGCCGTAAACAAATGTGCATGCCTCTGAAGGAGACGATTCTTTGCTATAATCCGTTTCTGGCGGTCTAGAAAAAGTGGAGATGCAATATCTGTCTGCCACTTTTGGACGTATCACGAACTCAGAGCGCTTTCAGAAAAAGCACCTGAATAGATTGAGTTACTGCCACTATTAAGGAACTCTGTCGCTTGGTGAGAGGCAGCGGTAGGTTGACCGTGTTGTCGACTGCATAAAGTCCGGAAAACGGCTGTGATTAAGATGTTGGAAGTTTCCTTTGATGCCGGGAAATGACACAGGAATCGAAATTTGGTTGAGCTTCTTGTAACGCCGAGTGCATCGGTCCGGCCAAGGGTCATCAAAACAGCCCTCTTGGGTGTGTAGAGAAAAATACACTAGTACTGCACGTTACTCTTTTCCCATAGTCTCATCTCCTGTACTGTATGTATCGGTTGAGTAAAAATAGAAAAAAAGAAAAAAAAGAAAAAAAAGAAAAAAAGAAAAGAAAAGATGCACTGCGAATGAATCGTCCCTATTCTGTGATCTCTCCCTTCCCCTCTTCCTTTATCTATCTCTCTCGCACGCGTGAATACCCATCACCAGAGCTATCTGGAGGTGGGTAAGGTGGCGGAAACAACATTCTATTTGGATTTGCGCATCTGTCCAGAGTCTTATCTGAGACTAGTTCATTCGAGGCTATGGAAGTGCCTCAATCAGCAGATAGGTCTGCTGCAATTATCAGATACGAGTCATTGCAACATAGGTTAACCTGATGATTGCAGGGCTCACAGTGACTCATGAAAGCTATACTTCGTACCATGGGGCTACGCTCAGCTTACATCCACTGGTGCCCAATCCTCAATAATACACGGGTGTAATAGCGAACGATGCCACTTTGCGCAGCGACAAAGTACCCAGATCATGTACAGTCAAACAGCGAATAACCAACCGACTGTTTGGCAGGTTTCTGATCGTGTTGGCAGTCTTTGCCGCACTGTGACATAACAAGTTCTACGGAAGGAGCATCAACGCCGGTATAGAACGCTTCGAATTTGGGATCGGGAGAACTGCCTTCTAGATAAAGCTCGACTGGTTCAGCCACGGTACAACCTGTGGTCGGACGTGACTCTGTCGTCAGATTGGCTAAAAACTGCGCCGTTGACTGGATCCTATGGCGATCTACAGATGGCATATCTTCAATAGGGCATTCGGGAACAATTATGAAAATGGTCTCTAGATGATTGAGACCGGTGAGGATCGTCAGGACTTCTATCAGTTTGATTCCTGATTCTGCGAAGAAAGCGACATGCTGGATGCGCGAAATCATGCCTGTAAATAGAGGCATCTCGCTCACTGAATTAGACTTCAGCTGCCCCAGGTCAAGCAGCAAGAAGATGGTTCGAGATACGCAGAACCTGACAGAGGCCGCCTCCGAGAAGAAACTTGTAGTTCTTTCCCATTCAGCTAAGGCCTCTTTGCATGATAGCGCAATACGATATGATCCAGCTTGCCGAACTGTCTCGGAAGCACAGGATAACCCGCTTTTCGAGGAGCACATGGTGTCCAAGCTAAGGGAGACAACGGACATGGCCGCGCTGCACAGAGCGATCTCCCATATCTGCACTCGCAAATCGAGCGGTAGAAGGGGAAAGAAGTGGAACGACATGGTGTTTGATGCTCAGGTTCCTTGTGGTTGTTACTGCACAATCTTCTACACTATACCGTCATCGGTCTTCCCTAGGTGTGAGAAGAGTGTCGTGTCCTTTGCGGTTCATGAAGAAAAGGGAAAATGGCCCCTGATTAAGTAGGATTTGAATGCTGCAGGAGTCCGCTTTCGTCTCTAGAGCGATGTGAACTATTAAACAGGACTTTCGGTGTAAGGCGATTCGTAAGGGTGATGAGGTAGGGCACGTAACAAGGTGTGGCATGGTAATATTGCCCTTCCCGTCCCAGCAAAGCTGAGTCTGGGCCACGAGATGGTCTTACAGAAAGTTAGGGCCGTTATGTAAAATATACAGCATCACCACCAGTACGCGAGTCGTTCACGGAGGCTGGGCTTAATCGATATCAGGGGGCTGATGCCTGAAGAACGCCAGTATGGCCGCTCCTCTGCTAACATGAAGCTGTATAGACAGGCGGTGGCGCATCAGGTATTGGAGGCTGGAAAATTCTGTCCCCTACGACCTTTAGATACTCAGCAGGCGAGTCAATGGTGTTGTATACTACTTGGCTGTGTCGAAAGTTGACTTGTTCTATTACTACGGTATAACTTCCTAGGTGAACGTGAACCCTATTGCTCATTCTCGTGCTATCAGATGATTCCGTTGTCTCGTGGCTGATGCTATGCTGGACGGTCGGCAAAGATCCTGCTGTGGTCCAGATTTAGATGATAAAGTCGAAAAGAGCGCTGCTAGGCATACTAGCAACACTGTGACGGGTCAACAGAGTGTTAGAGCGAGACATGTGACAGGCGGAAGAAGCCTGCTCTCGTGCCATCTACAAACTGTGCGTTTCAGCAGTATGCAGGCTAGGAGAAATGCAGAAGCGGCGCAGAAAAGAATGGCAATAAACGAGACAAGTATGATCTTGGTCTGTTCCATGACCTCCTCGTCTTCGGTGCTGTGGAGATGAAGATGTCGGTTGGCATATAGGTAGCTTGACCTCAGGACCAGTGACTATTTACGAAAACGTTCGATGAACTGACGAGCAAATAAGGAAGGTATTGTAATACATGGGATTCAAGGTAACAGACCCTCGGACGTCCGGATACATATAGACACTACTTTTAAACTGGTCCCTGTGAGTCGCAATCTTGGACCAGTGGCTGAGCTCAATACCATGGCCAAGGCATACCACAAGCCAGATCTGAATCACAACTGAGCCATCGAAGATGTGGAGGCCTGAACTGGAGGGCCTGAACGATTTTTCACTATATATAGAGCGTGAGAATGCTTCCCTCGAGCTCTTGTAGCCTTCTTCACCTTCAACTAGATACATATTCTGCCATCACTTCGACCCTTCGACCCTTCGACCCTTCCACTCTTCCTTCGCTCCTCACTCAAACCCCAAAATGACTGGCCAACAGGAAACCAAGAAGCTGGTGATAGTCCGTAATGACGCCCCGGATGCCGACAACATAGCAGCATTTATGCTCCTGTTACAATGGGCAAAAAACAAGCGTGATGTCGAATTGGTTGTCATATTTGAGCCTCGGCCTGTTGATTTCAGCCTCGCAATTTTGAAACCTGATGATCAAAAACACTTGGACAGGCTACTCAAGCACCACTTCTCTGATCTCGGAAAACCCCTCAATATTCGACTAAATGGCTCGTTGACAGAGGAGGCTATAAGCCAGGTTACAAACCTCAGCGAAGAGGACCGAGCTTTGGTAAGTTTCGAAAGTCTGATCTTCTTTATTCTTTTTCGCCCTTTCGGATTAGTTCTGTTGGCTAATGCTATAAACTACAACTAGTTGCGTATGGCAATCAAGCCTTCCGAAATCTCGCTAGAGGACTCGAAGCTACATGCTTCTCTTATGGCCAGGGACCTCGCAAGGTGCTTCAACGAACTGCCAGGAACATCTCAAAGCCAGGCCAGCGTAACCACTCTGGTGGATATGGAAGCACTGTCTGATACGAGTCCTGTGAATCTCAGATGCCATGCCCAAGAACAGCTGTTCAACCGCTCTGCAGAAAAAGTCAAGGAATTCTATGGCTTCATGAAGCTGCCTGATCTTCAAAGGCAGGAGAAGACCAGGGAATGGTACAGAAACTGTATCAAAGAAGCCGATGAGGAGCTGCAGAACTCCAGGTTTCCAATTGACTCTCTTGATTTCCGTGGTTTGACAAAAAAGATTATGGCCGCGGAAGATGTCACGTTTATAGAAGGGGCATCCTTCAAGCTTCTCCGTTGTCTTGTTGATGAGCCAGGCGTGACAGCGAAGATCAACTGTGTCGTACAAGCAGTAAGTCTCCGAATTACTTAACTCTAAGCGTACGCTTCCTGACCTCTCATTTCCATAGGGAACCCTGGACCTTGGTAACAATATCTTCAAAAACCAATTCAACATCGCTCTCGACACAGAGTCTGCAGCCTATGTGCTACATAAACAGCAGCTCTTTCGCAGTTTTGTTGCTGTTCCGACCCATACATCCAAGTCAATCCCTTTCTCATTCGACAAACTGGAAGAGAATGGGTTTTCCAGCCTTGCAAGATGGATCTTATGTTTCAATCGTCGCGAAGACCCTCTCAAGGTAGCTGAAGGAAATGTCACCTTGGCGGGCCAACACCGCGATGCAACGATCGAGATGCCGGATCTTGCAATGATTCTGCTTAGATTTGACTCCGAAGCATACCCAAGAGAAACATCAAAGGTCGTGGTACAAGCCACAGAGGAAGGCTCTTTGCTTTTCGTAGAGCTAGATGGCAGATTCACAACATTCCTACCTAAGGATGAAATCACCACATTCCTACCTCAACGAGGCCACACATACAAGACAGTGGATTTAGTGGGCCTTCTGGCTCCTGTTTATTAGTTATTAAGAGCCATCTCGGGTCAATTGGGTCATTTGAGATTCATCACCGCTGGAGATGCTGGGGCTGAGGGAGCCAATCTGCAAGTCGTTCACGCCTTGCCTATTATTAGAATAAGGGTAGGGCTATTTTTTCTTGTTTTGTATTTATATGATAGTTTTTTACGCAGAAAAACAGTATCGAAACGATCCACTTCTCTTTTCTTTCATCTACTGCTTGTGTCTCCACCATCTTTCCCACGTGCTGCAAAGAGCCGACCTCAGCACGAATTATCGCGTAGCCGTCTTTATAGCTTGCGATCTAGCTTCAGGTTGCGTATTACGAAAGAACCAATAGGTCCAAGTATAGAGAATGAAAGAGGATTTGCACCATGCACTCGTTACCCGACGTAGAAGGAGAAGAAGGGCAGCTGATAAAGGGGACGCCCAATCCCAACTGCCTATTTATCTGGCGCAAAGAACTCACTGTCTCTAGTTACATATACCTACGTAACGGCACAGCCCACCAAGGACGGTATTCCCGGACTGACCAGGCGATATTGTCACCCTGCTCTTAATATACGTAGGACAATAGCAAAATGCGATCACAAACGCGGTTGCAGGGCTTCTCCACGAGCAAGCTTCATATGACTAGTAGTAAAGGTGTCGTTAGCGATAGCTGAGCTCGTGCTGACGTCGAGCGCAAGGCTGAACGCTGCGATGAGCCCGGCCAGCCGTTCCTTCTGGTCTGGCCCATCTCCGTCACATCGCAGCAGCTTGAGAGCCTCTTTCTGCATCGAGTATCCTGTACCGCCTCCGACAGTGCCCACGGGCAGGGACGGGAAATAGAGGCTCATGCAAAGCGCACCAGTCTTAGGGTCAAGTTCCGAGGTCAGATGGCTCCAGGATGCTTCGGCGGTGCTGGCAGGGTCCTGACCGGTCGCAATGAACATGGCTGCTATGATATTGGCCGTATTTATGTTGGAACCAAACTGACCGTTCCTTATCCCGCCTTCTTTGAGAGTCCTCTGGGCCATGTAGAGGCGCTCGGTGGTGCAGCCGAGGATCTTCTGACAGGCTTCCTGCGAAACCGTTCCCCAGACCAGAGTCTCAATACCACGAGCCTGCTTCACATTTCCCCAGGACGGCTTTTTGTCGGAAGCTAGCTGGCCTTCAATGAAGAAGTCCAAGATGTTGTATTGATCAGCGAATGACTCTCGCAGCATGTCACAGGCGTACTGCGTGGCTTTCGTGACCATGTTCTGTCCCGCCGCGTTCCCACAGCTATAGGTACACAAAAGATGAACCTGCGAACCGATGATGGAAGGTTCGATAGCCTTGAGCCTAACATGCTTGCTAGTCGCTTCTGCCCACCTAGCGAATGCGCTCTGGATAGCCGGTAGCGCTTGGGCAAAGGTGACTGCTTGGCCAGGATTCTGGAAAACGAAGACAGGACCGCGAGACATGCCATTGCTCAGATTCTCGATATGTATGCCGCCAGAGGCATTAAAAGCCTTGCATCCTCTGGAGCAGCTGGCGATGAGGGTAGCTTCGTATGTGGCCAAAGGGGCATAGATCTCGTCGAGCACTGGTGTTCCGGCTAAGCGTAACGGGCCTGCAATGCCAAGTGGAACTTGGCAGAACCCTATGCAATTCTCGATACGTACGCTCTCCAGGTTTCCTGCCTGTAAGTCTGCAGCATGGTTGAACCTGTCCGCTAAATCATGCAAATCCTGGGTCTTGTCGCGTGGATCCGGAGCCATAACGGCGTTCTCGAGGCAAAAGCTTCTTTTAAAGTGATGATTTCTATTCCTTGGAGAGATAACGAGTGATCCAGATCTAGTAGAGAGACAGAGTTAAGTACATTATGCATATCTTTTCTTTTCGATAGTGAAGAGCTCTGATATTGCCGTCACTTTCCTGTTTACCATGTCTTGCCTAATGTTTACATCGGCCAAGTTTAGATCTTTTTATCACGCATCCGTCTTGATTTGCCCGAAGGAGAGTATTATACAGCCTGTTATGGATCGAAGAAGAACTACACTGGCTAAGTAAGGCGACAATGGCGTGTGAAACCCCACCTGGCTTTCTTAGCATATTTGGGCCGTCAGGGATTGATACATTCCGATTTCTGTATGAGAAAGCGCAGGACGTGCTCCACCAAAGTATTCACAACTGGGCACCACACTTTAGCATTGGGTGCCTTAACTCACCATCAGACTTCCTTCAGATAGTAGTGGAATCCTATGGTGAGGGTTGCGTTTGCCATAATTCTTTACATATGAACCTGCCCGTTATCCAAATTGACATAGTCTCCCGATGTTACATCAAAGAATAGCTCTGGGGAACAGCGAAAGGCCCAAGTTTCTGATGGTGAGTACCGGAATGCCGGCCTTTGGTTTTCAGAAAAGGCTTTACATGGGGATAGGATAATGCTTGTTCGAAGAATAGCAGACACATGTCCTTACATGAAAGCCCTGTACAATAGCTTGGGTACACTTATTTTCAGACACTTCGCAGTCAATATTGCAAATATGGCTATCGTACATAGTAGGTGAGTATCTTGTGTCGTTCAACGTGCAGATCAACGCCGTACCGTTCATGTCTTCTCAGTCTATGATAAACTATATCGAAGATGTAGGTCGGTTTTCGAGTCCAGTTACAACTAGGAGCGTAATCTTATCAGTTCTATTTCTTCTACGTCGATACTATAAAGCTATGGACGGCTCATATCCTGCTCAAGGTCAGCAACCGAGACGACGGCCTAAACAGGCCAACTGTAACGGCAGTTAGCATCTGGAACCTGAAGTTGAGGTGCTATAAGAGTCCAATGGCTGCCCTGGAGCATTTGTAGTTCAACAACGAAGCTTATATGAGTTTCCTGTCTTTAGTAGGAACAGATTCACGCCTCATTCCACGCTGGTCTGCATATTGTCTGGAATGTGACATCTTAGCCCGGTCGCAATGGAAGCTACACGGCTCTAACATACAACATGAAACGCCAACGGCGGAGAACCATATTGCAACGCCTGACCAGTCGCTACGTTGCGGCAAGTGCGCCTCATCCCCGAGATTTTGCCCTAATCATCCAGCTCTGCCGGACCATCATGGACCAGTGGATGGTCCTGTCGTGCATACCTCCTCAAGCAGCGATTCTGGAGCCCCTAATTTCTCTCCGACTGGCGACTCATATGGCTACACACTTGATAGATCCATGGTTCGGATAACCAGACAAAGAAATGATTATTCTATGACTGAACATCATAGTCTAGTGGTGTCCGGAGATGGAGATCCCCAGGTTGAAACGACAGGTCAGACAGATGGATGTATATCTCTCGCGGCACAGTGGCGAGAAAGGTCCAAAAGTATCTGAGCCATCAACGAACCTGAGGACTCAGAGCCTATTTATATGCTTCTTCATATCTTTCTGTCTTTCTGCATGATTATAGCCTGCCGAACCACCTTCTTCTCTCGCTGTACCCTAGCTGCCAGCTTACCCTAGATTGCTTTTGAGAGATATGATGTGGCCCAGGAGGTTGGGCGCAGTAACTTGTAGCAATCGCCAGGTGATGAAAGCCAGGGCGGTGAAATAAAACCTCGTTTGTGTTCCCAACGCAATCAAGCAATACCAAATTGGAATGTGTGTACAGTAGCATGATTGAGACGCAGAGTGATTCAGTGTGCCAGAAAAGGTTGTATCGTTTCTGAGTTTTCTGGGCTGCTTCGACATCGGTAAAGAAGACATCGTTGCAGCTAACCGCGAATGTTTTTCTTTTCTTTTATATATATTTGTATATATACTGTATTAATTTTATTTATTTTATTTGCTATGTAATCCACGCTATCGATTAAGCAAGGTACATAGCCAGGCTCGAAGACCTACTGTCTCGTATATGTGATCTGCCAGCCGAAGTGAAATCATCACAGCCGCATGTTTCTTGTTATCCATCTGAGCTGCGATCTTTTCCGGAGGGGGTTGGTTGAGCCATATTGTCACATGAATCAAGCATCAAGGTTTCCTCTATTTTCCTCCGATGTCGCCGTGGAGTTTTGTTTACATTCAGGTGTAGGTTCAGCGCCATAGATTGATGATGGAAACGTAATCAAAAGTGCCCTAAAATGGACTAAGAGTGGTGCAGGTTTCAGTCCTACCCTCTCAGGCGATAATACTACGTTGGAAACCTCGGCGCTCGGTCATCATAAATTCGCCTTACGAGGAATTAGCAGCCATCATCATCTTGTAAATATCGGCTTCAATTGTCTCTTTCCAAATATCCGACCTAGGCTAGATCCTCTCTGAGTTTGTGGTTACTCATTCTCACAGAGATGGTCTGTCGATCGACTGTGTCTAGTTCCATTTTGGGAACCTTTGAAGCAAAAGTCTTGTCTTACGAGGAATTACTGACACTGCACTCGCACCTTACTGTAAACAGTTCGCTTCCGGACGGTAGTGTGCTCGAGAGCAAAATTCGGGCACTCCATCCGCTTGCCTAATCGAGGATAGTGGTCCTTTTCTTATCGATAACAGCTTCACAACGCCATGCAAGATCCAAGGGAAGTGGGTCTACTCTGTTTTTAGCCCCTCTTTGAAAGAAGGGGGTCACGAAAAGAGAGACAAAGAGAAAGAGATCAAAGGCCACGGGCCTACGTTGTTTAAGACAGGCAGAATGCTCACTGACTCTGGCTACCGACTCAAGCTACTGAATCTGGCGTCTGCTGCTGTGGGATGATGAACTTGTGTTTTCCGTCGTCTGTTATCAGCATGGCGATGTGAACGACTATGCTGAATTAAGAGATGGGCTTATTTTGGACGCTTGACATGGAGTAATAATAAACTGCTACATGCAAGACGAACTATGCTGACTTTTTTGCGGCTATAAACGGTCATGCTTGATAGCAGTAAGCCGATAATAGCCGCCAGTACGGGGAGATGGGGCAAGTCATAACAGTATCGGTACAGCTGAGACGCATTGAATCTAGCCACACTAGCCACAGATGATCCGTGCTCAGAAACCATTTGTAGAGGCGGTCAATAGGCGGACG
>QHHJ01000220.1:0-14516 GCA_004367495.1 Fusarium scirpi | reverse complement strand
AAAGTGTGGTATCAAAACTTGACGTGCAGCTACGGACTCCAACGCCGGCTGAGGAGGAGGCTAGCCAGGCTCAACCTTGGACTTCAAAGACTCTAAAGACAGTCCGCGAGGCTGAATTTCAATCCGAATACCTCGAAAGGCGAATCAGGAGGCACCACAGTAGCTCCCCAGAGTCAATTTTAGAAGCAATTAAGTCTCTATCCAAAGGAACAAAGGCATTAATGTATGAGATGGCTTTATTAAGGGCTGAAGTCCAGGACCTTCGACAGGCGAATGAGATACTTAGCCGGCGGCGCAGGGCAAAAAGAACCCGCCTACAGGATGGAGGGGTACTAACTATAGAGGAAGGTAGGGATCTAATTGATCAGATGGATGTAGATACACAGGTAGCGGCTGAATTATCGAGAAGTGGTCGTCAAGGAAGTTCGGCGCGACCGAGGGTTCGGCGCTGTGGGAGATGCAGGACAACTGGACATAACGCAAGGACCTGTCAGAAGGTTAATGAGGCCTCTGGGGAGGAGTATAGCAGTTAAAATCAATTGATTAGATAGTCTGTTGTGGTTTTATTGCGATTTATCTGAAGGAGGTCGACATTTTTGTGACACTCACTTGTATGTGACACTCGCTTGTGGAGTACGTTACACCTCATATGCTAGCATTTTATTGGCTACTAAGCATACTTGTGACTTCTAGGGAGGCTTAGGACGGTCGAAGGAATAATATAATCTACGAGATCAAGATGCACTGGGTTTGTTTTGGACCTAGACCTGCCTTCTCACCGTATCCCCTACATCAGCATATTCACCAAGCCCATTAGCTTCACAATGACTAGTTCAACGTCACACGCCCGAGCCTCCTTCACCCCTTTGTCTCTACGTTGCTACCTTAGATAACCGTCACTTAAGACTGCATGTTCCTCGGCATATGAACGCCGGACGATTCTCAACAATCAGTTTATACTTATTCGATATAGCTGTCTAGCTAAGGACAGATTGTTTACCGAGTCAAATAGCCCAGTAAGGACGAAAAATAAAGGATAGCATAGCATGGCTAACCCAGTAGCCGAGCTTGAAAGCGCTCTTATGCATCAGTCATACGGAGAATGGGATAAAGCGAGGAACGTCCCTGGAGAGTAGGAAGCTCACGGCCAATGCTCTTGGGCTTCTGCAAACTAACTTCCATGACGTCACCTGGCCCTGGATTCTCATCAACCAAATCATTGCGCTCGAGACGGCCCCGCACGTACTCGCGGAGTTTCTCAATAACTCGCATGTTCTCAAGCCATCTATCGTATTGCTCGTCGCGCTCACGCGTGGCGTCACTGACATCTGACTCAGATGAAGGAGAGCCAACAGAGGCGCGTCGCGGTCGGCGAGCAGTTTATTTGCCATGTCTTCCGGGGCGAGAACGATGTTAGCTTCGTTATTTAACTGTCTTGGTTGAGGAATGTGGCTGCTGCTCTAGGTTCCTGCTACGGAACACGTCGATCCTCAAGTCGCACAGACTAGCCGATTGATGGTGAAGAACAGAGTACCCTGGAATGCTACAACCTTAGCGGCCCATTACTGTAACGCTCTGAGAACCCACAGCGGTCATAACGCCACATTTTGGACGTGCATGCTTGTGATAAACCGGGCACCCTGAGCTGCCTGAGGTAGGTACAGAGCCACAGACGGATACTCGGAATCCATTCCCTCAAAATTTTCTCTTGCGTATTTCCTAACGGGCATATTAAGAGCAAAATAAGGGCTCTAGCTAATCTCAGAATTGCAGTTTCACAACTCGCAAGGACAGCCGCATGACATATGAGGTGCTAGACACGATGATTCAACGCAGGCATGTAAACAAGGACGTTGTAATTTTACAGTTGTACAAGCGCCGCCAGGCCGAGCACCAAGTATTTCTCCCGTTTTTAATCGGCTTCTCGAGCACAGTCAGGATGTTTCCGCGGAGGCTTGGCGATGAGACTTGTGCATGTCAGTATTCGTCATACTACAGGAACATGACCCGCTTCGCCGTCATGACACAAGTTGGTTTTGCTTGTGTTTGTGTACCATCATTTCAGCGCCGGGATCCGACCTACAAAGCGCTAAGGAGTCGCCTCCTGAAATTTCGAGTTTTCTGCATCCGGAAACCGCGACGACGAGACTATCATCGACATAACAATCCAATTGCTTAAAAGGTCTTCCTGCTGAACCTTTTCAATTCTCTCATCCCATCTATAATTATGGCCCCATAGGCAAACCAGAGCTGTCAAGAGCATTTTTTGAGAACCCCGGATTTGCGCACACACAGAGACGGTGATTGGTGGGAGGGCAGACATCCCCATATGACGTGGGATATCGTACTGTTCAAGAACCTTGTGACTGAGTGAGAGAGGCACCAATAAACATCTACATATCAGGGCCAGGCGGTAGCGGAGTAGAGTTATCCGAATTTGTTATCTTCGGACATTTTCAATCAGTTTTCTCTTTACAGCTTGAGAATCTTTGTTTGATGCCTCAATTAGCGACGCGATGCAATGGCCTCTGCCAAAATAAATTAAGGAATTTGGAAAAAAGGGTCTTGCCCCTTATTTCTCCTGTAAAGAATCAGACAAATCCCCGCCCTCGTCGCTTTGGTCTCCACTGTTCTGGTATCGCAACCCCTGCCCCTGGGGGGTTGCATTCTGACTGTACCAAATCTAGTACCTGTGCCCTTGCCGGCGATCTTTTTCCCGTCCTTGATCCCTAGTGGTAAAACGCCCACATGCTTGCACGGTCTCTCTCATCTTGCGCACTCTAATTCGCACTCCCTTTCCTCATCACCCTTTAAACATTCTTCGATTCTACGCCCTTCACCTTCTCTCACCGGTCCATTCCATTTTGGCTTTTTATAGTATACCATTCGTCCTCTTTGGCTTGCATTCGACATTTGCGCTTCGGCTCGTTCCTTATCCACTATCCCATTTCCTATTTTCTATTGTTCAGCGCTCCCCAAAACTTTATTCTGCCCCCTCCCGCTCCTTATACACCCATTCTTCTATCTGAGCAATCTCTCTCGTCCATTTCACTTTGATTTATCTCTTTTATCTCACTCTCCTTCCTTTCTCTATTCCCGATCCTCCATGCAGTAAGGGTATCACCCATTACCACTACCCCAAAACCGAATGACCACTGTAACCACCACCAATTCCAAAGCAGCGGGCGCAAGTCTTGAGTCTAACTACAAGCTCCCCCTTCCACTTTCCTTCTCGGGTGCTGCAGCATTAAAAAGGTCCCATCCGGGGACAACCCTTCGCCTTTCATCAGGACTGTTGTTCTCACTCATTCACCTAAAGATCGGACCATGTTTTCTTTTTTCGCGCAAGAAATGCTCTACGTCCACCCGGCAATTGACCCCGACGATGGCCTAGAAACATCCTCAAGTTCTCGAAGTGGCGACTCTTACATGGTCCGTTCCGCGGATCACGCAAGTTCGGAAGCCTCTGACGACACCTCAAGGCCTGGGACTCCTGACCATAAGGAGCATACCAAGGATGACATGGCTATGTCTAGCAGGCCCTCGCGCCATATTGACTACCTATCCCACAACTGGAGG
This sequence comes from Fusarium scirpi, assembly GCA_004367495.1. Taxonomy (NCBI): domain Eukaryota; kingdom Fungi; phylum Ascomycota; class Sordariomycetes; order Hypocreales; family Nectriaceae; genus Fusarium; species Fusarium scirpi. The sequence goes on along the minus strand of QHHJ01000220.1, from coordinate 10,937 downwards.
GAGGAAGATATTTGGTCCTCATGGCGATACATTGTAATGCGACGAGGAGATTTGCCCGACAGCGTGCGATTGGAAAATGCTGCTTGGAGAACGTGGATTCAGGCCAAGAACAACCTAAAAACCATTTCTCCTGAGACGCTCGATTGGTTTGTATTCCCGAAATTTTACGTCATGCTCGATTAGAATACTTACATCTCCAAGGCTCAAGGATTGCGATATAACCTGGCTTTATGGTCCCCTGCACTCGGTACCAGATGCTCTTAACCCCACCCAGACAGGGCCCTCTAAGGTGCCATTGTCCAAAACTGATTCAGATATGAACCTCGATAAGAAGTCAATCCTGAAGAGGCGGAGCTTGTCTGAAGAGATGCTCCAGCGATCAATATCGACAGCTTCACTACTCAAGCAAGCTACAGCAGCTGTCAAAATCCAGGAGACCAGGGGTATCTTCCGCCCTCATATGGGTCGTTCACCGAGCGACTGCCTCTCTCAATCATTTTCTCACCGACGACTGGGCGAAGAAAACAGTAGCATCAGTCCCTCTACAAAGTCGTCTGGGATCGCATCCCCCATCTGTGAGCAAAAGCACATCCATTTCAACGAACGAGTCGAGCAATGCATTGCTGTGGAAGTTAAGGGTGTCGAACATGGTAATAACGATTTGGACACCGGCCGTTGCGACAATGACAGTGATCTAGAGGATGGCGTAATGGTGAAGCGCACTAATAAAAGGAAGCGATCGCTTTTTCAACAGAAGGCTTTAGAATCAAAGCCAGCCGACGGAAAGACAATTGCCATGCTTCCATCCACTACGCTCAAGTACCGGAAAGACACTCCAGAACCACGAGGGGCGGCTTGCAAGCAATCTCGAAGCCCGACCATGCCCTCTTCTTCGTTCAAAGATATTCGACCTGCTAAGCAACCCAAAATATTATGTGTTGGTGAAGAGGGGGAGGATGACGGTCTCGACGATGTACTGCTGAGCTCCAGCATAGGCTGGCCGCCACTGCCTACTCAAGGTGCCAACGGCGACCTTCGCCGACCCCTCTCTTCAGATAGCCTTCATGAGGAGCCTGTAGGCATGCGAAGGACTCCTAGCGTGTTCATGCCATACGAGGAGGGAGTAGCATCCTCGGCGAACAATATCCTTGACCGTGTTATAGACACGGTTAATATCGCCCGTGGCATTGCTTATGTTATCTGGAGCGTCGGCTGGAGGCAGTAATGAGACCACAGCCTTTGGTATTGGCTGACTTTGATGGGTTATCGAACGAATTACCTTTTATTATATTCGCCTTTACCAGCTACGCACTGCGAGTTCCAATGCGTTTTCGGGTTCCTCCAGCTCACTCACACAATGAGTCGCTTCAATGCCATGAGAGTATGATAATAAATGCACATGGCTATATATAAGCGTCCCCCAAGGTCATTGGCACAGTCTCGCCGAGACCACAGCAGCAGGCATTGAACAGTCGCTGAGCAATCATGGTACGGCATGTATTAAAGTTAAGAGAGAGTTGTGGTATACTTGGAGTAGAGACATAGATTTTGGACGCCGATAAAGGTATAGAGCAAGCCTGGGAAATAGTAATCGATAGTCTGGAAAGGTTTAAAAGCAATATGACAAACGCGTGATTGTTTATTGTGATGGCGAAAGCTTAGGTATCGAGGGGCATAGCCCATAATAGTCGTTTTGGAGGCCCAGATGTATATCTGCAAGGGTAAGAAATATCAAAGGATAACTGCCTTGCCCACTACGAGATAATGAAGATGAACTTCGTAAATGGGATTCCCTATTCTTTCTAATACTTAACAATATGATAAGACGCCGTGCAACTAACATTGTTAAGGAAAAATCATGGAAAAGTGGCCACCGGATGATACAGAGGGTGTTTTAAGGTTAGCCTCAGGAGAAAAGGAGAAGGAACTCTCGTGCTTGAGTGTGTACGACGTAATATAACTATCATATTACTTTATTTAAAGGGAGATTGGGGCAAGGTAAAATCATAAGCAAGGATAAGGGCGACTATTGACATGAAGAGGCATGAAAGACCCAGCGAAATGCAGGGTTTTTATGATGGGAGTGGCTAAGCGAGGTTGTCTGCTTAGAGAATGCGGTTTGACCGATTATTTGCGTCTGAGTCGCTTGTTGTCCGAAATATATGGACGTGTTGCAATAACACACTAAATGGTGCATTCGTGGCCAAGGGGAGCTTTCTCGGAATTATACCAACCGCAAAGAGGTAAGTTCCGTCATGCATTTTAACAACGTCAATAACGAAATGCAAGCGTCAAAGAACAGACAGACATAATTAGTCATAACTTGGCATTCTCGATCTGATTGATTCTTACCTTATTTCCATGACATGGTTGACTCCTTTCCATGTCTTCAGGGTAGGTGCCTTTATTTAATCAATGAAGACAATACCGATCGACTAATTCGCCTGTGGTGATGGGTTAATGGTTTGCTTCGTGATCGTGTGCTGGCGTTGATGAACACGATCACTCCGTGCAGTACCCACTTGCCATATGTATCCACAAACCGTCAAGCAAAAAGAATCTCCCAATACAAACCGCGATTTTTCAACCACATTGCAAGATGTGGCTAAATATACAGAAAATAATTAGTTCCTATACTTAAAGTACGCTTTGAAAGTATTTAATATAATTTTAATCTTTTGCTTGCGCGGCCTATGCCAGCGCATGCAATAGGTAATATTTGTGCCTCTAAATTTGTGCTCTTAGCATCTTCCCCTCCTCCTATCTAGATTACATCCTCAACAGCCTGTCTCTACGGTTGCATAGTTTCGCTCTAAGATAGTGTCACCAACCACTAAAACCTCGGCTAGTGTCATGGACTTCCTATTAGGATTCGGTATCGCCTTTCTCTTCTTGCCTCTACTCAACCGCTCGACTTCCTCCTCTAAACTGGCTACCCTAAAGCTAAGTGTGGCGATCGTTGACTCTTGTGCTTTAAAACCTTTCGATAGTACAGACTACCGTCTTCTTGTTGAAGGTCTGTTGTTCTTCCCTAGATCCCTGATATGATGGCTGGTCATTGGCGTGTTATCAGATTCGACTTGACCGTCTTTGTGGTCATTTGATGCAGGTGCCGTCACTTCCTTTTTCTCTAATTTAATTTCAGGATGCACGAGTACTTTACGTCATAAAATCGGCCAGTTTCCAGTCACCATCCGGCCTGATAGAATGCTTTTTTCCGTCATCCCTTCCTCCTTGGCTTTGGCACAAGTCTTGATGAAGTTGACCTTATCCACCGGGGCAAAATCAGTCTGGCTGGCTAACTTTTGGATTTCTGTGCGGTATGCAGCCTCAGGGGCATTGCATACGCCATTGTCAAGTAGTCGTAGGTCGTGTGAGCAATGAGCTGGCAGGTAACAACAATATACGTTGTTCAAGAGACACGTAGCCATCCACTCATCCTGGATTTAGAGTCAGATATTATTGATTCAGAAGACTTAGAACAAGCAGATGCTAGCAAACATATGGCTTCGATGGTCATTTTATATAACAAGTCTCGCTTCATCTTCATCTTCATCTTCATCTTCATCTTCATCTTCATCTTCATCTTCATCTTCATCTTCATCTTCATCTTCATCTTCATCTTCATCTTCATCTTCATCTTCATCTTCGTATTCGCTGAGATCTTCTCGAGAGCCCAACGCGATAATCTCATCAACCGGTTCAGAGTTTGCCTCGGTTCCTTCACTGTCCGCAGTCTCATCCTCATCAACTTGATCATCCGCACGTCCATTCCATCGCCGTGTTTGTTTAGTATCACTTCCCATCCCGCGTAACCACTTTCGCACGTTTGCGATATACGAAGTCGCGGGCGATCTGAGCGCGGATGGCTAGTAGCGAAAACCTTCAATCTACGGCGCAGCTCGTCGACCTCCACGTTTTCAGCAGCCACTACCAGAGGAACCAACGCGGAAAGGCCCTCGATAAGTCGAATACCCCAAGTCTCAGGTACAAAATCTTTGCAAAACCCAGTTGGCCACATGCCACATGCTTGATGAATGCGCTGCGCTGCATGTAACGCTCGCTGGGTTGGATAATCTGGTGATGATGAGGCGCGGTTCAGTGACGGCATACCACGTTTGCGCGCAGATGAGAGCCTAGGAGTCATGATTAAGTAATAAAAAATAAAAATTTAAAGGCAATTGATAGGGGTGCCGCACCGTTTTGATACACGTCAGGCCACTCCGCAGAAAGCGGTGAGCCAGTCCGCTCCACCACGCTTTAATAGTTGAGCGGGAGCCAATAGCCTCCCTTGAATTGCATCCAGTTTCCTTTTCGAGAGTCACGACTTTGCTGAGATTCGTCGCCCAAATTCGCTGCGGACGAGCGGTTCAACTCATAATTCTTCTGCTGCGTTACAGCTTGATTACAATAGACTGCTCCTTCTGCCTTTTGGTTGAGTAGAAGGTCTCTTGTTCGGCGGCGAATTCATGGGCACCCGGGCGCGCCACCACCCAATTTCCCAGCGCCCAATTGGTCCAACCAACACGCGCTCTGCAAACTTACAAGTACGGTCTTCAGTTACAACGTGAATATGTCCCTGTTCATCCTTGGTAATATATTACCAGCTACGGTTTGACTATAATACACTTACCTACCGAGCCAGTAGTCGAATGTAAGGCTCGCTGCTTCCTGGTATCCTTTTCAACGCTCTTCCATATGTCTTTCACGCCTCTTCTCTTGTTTGCCAACAGATTGTCCCTCATCTCCTTGACGACTTGGGCTTCAACGCGTTTATCCTCCGCCTTGCTCCAATCTAAATACGCCACCATCTCTTCTTTCGTCCATTCCCTTGATCCTGTTGAAGTGATACAGCGCTTGGCCATTTGTTTGTAGTCCAGACACCACTCATAGCTCTGCTTGTCGTACCTTTGTGGCAGTCCCATCGCCCTACGATATTGCTGGTTTGTCTTGATGCTGCCTGTGGGCTGCGCTGCGAACCACGCGCTTCTCGTGGCAACATACTTTCCATATATAGCTTGCGGCGAGTCGTACCTCGGTGGTGAATGCAGGAGGGGCTCGCGCAAATGGCATGGTTGTTGCACCACAGACTCTCCGCCGATGGAGCTTGGCGCAGTCCCTGCCGGACCGTCTGGAATGATAGGGGAGTGGGGCCCTGTAGGGGAATCTTGTATAGTAGGCAAAGGCGGGACAAGTGGGGTTGGTACAGCAGCGATATATAACGAGGTAGGTCGTGAGGCTGGCTCCGAAGCAAAGTCTGATTGCGAAAGTAATTCCGAGTGCCTCAAAGGGCACGCCTTTGAGGACATGGTATAGCCAACCGTATGGCATTTGCTGCATGTGCTTGGAGCCCGTGTAGCAGCTTTAACAGCTGTAGATCCTGTCTGGACAGAAAGCGTTGTCTCCTCATTACTCGATAGTTCCCATTGAGACCGCTGCCTTCGCACACTGGGCTGAGTCCTGCGTCCACTTTCCCGCATTCCGGTAGTCTTCCTAGACACGAGAGGTAATGTCCTTCCCTGGCTTAACAGACTGCTTTGCGACTGGCTGGCCTTGCCCGTGAAGTGGGCCAGAGTCGTCTTGTTTCGACTTCCAGGTGATCGGCCGCGACGCTCTGGCTGACTGCTTTGAGGCTGACTGTCTAAACCCTGACGGCTCCGGGTTTGACTGCTGGCCCCAACTACCATACTCGCTGGTAGAGGCTGGGGGTTGTTTTTTTTTGGCCGTCCACGAAGATAGGTAGCGATCTTTGGGTCCAGGATCCGGCGATGTACATCTTCGCTCACGGGCTCTCGTATATGCCACCGCGGATGGATATTCCACTTAGTCAGAAGCGTTGCCGTAATAAGCTTCCTGTAGATGGTATGATAGCAGGGGACGCCAAGCTCGATAGACACGGTGCAATCGTCGTCACACGATCTTATGGCATCCGGCCACGGATTTGCCGGGCTTTGGATGCCTTTCAATGCCTTGCGGTGCTCCCTGGTAATCAAAGAAAGTGCCTTTTGAGACACCATCTTAGGAAGCTTGCCCAGATACTCTGAGCCGCGCCCCACGTGCTCTCGCGCTGTTAACACCTCTTCCTGGGCACAAGCTTGACGAAACTCCCTCTCCTGGTCTTCCAGCATACTTTGGACGGCCTCGACGAGCCGATACAAATGGCTCATGCCATTCAGGAGATAGCTCTTGATATTGTTGTTGCTGGCCTCTGTACCGGAAGTCACTCGAATGCCGAAGTTGCGGTACTTCCGGATGATACAGCGGGCCCACTGCGCCCTCACAGGCATGAATGTACCATACAGATACGTAAGGATCGCTCTCTAGTCACCGAATTGCGTACACAGACATTCCCAGGCCTTCTCATGATGCTCTTCCGTCTCGGCAAACACCACCAGCCTCCACAGCATAAGCACTCCGTGGTAATCATGGGTTATAGGCCGAGACAGGTTGTCTTGGGAGATTTGCTCCTCTTGTCTTCCAGATGCCTGCACTGCCCGTCGACTGCGCTGGTTGAGGGTAGCATCGGGCTCGTCCGGACTGCTCTCTTCGCCAGTACTGCTCTCTTCGCCAGTACTGCTCTCTTCGCCAGTACTGCTCTCTTCGCCAGTACTGCTATCCCTCGTGGGATACACCCATTTCCGTTTGGATTGCAGCATTACATTGGAGTTGATATAGTGGATCGTCGACTGGAAGACTGGATGGTTGCCTTGATAGGGCTATTAAGTCGTCTATGAACTGGATGGGCGGCGGCATCGGTACTAGGGTTATGGTTATGGTAGTGGTGTTCCGCATCTGGGAAGTGCCGTAAAGTCCACTGGAAGCCGTTCACCGACAGGGCCTCGGCAATAATCTTCCATAGGCACCCCGATTTTCGAGACTTTCGTTTCCGAAGGCCAGCACCCCTTCCTGGCCGGGGAGCCCCGTACCGATCGCATTGGAAGACATATCGACTTCGCTGTCCAGGTCGAAGCATACCATGCGCCTTGATAACACCAAAGCCATGGGTTTTCGCAAAACTGTTAACCTTAGCAAAAAGGGCGTCAACCAACGGAGCTGGATCGCCAGGAATTGGTGAGTTTGTGATTGTTTCGATAGCGTTGGATCTCGAGCTGGCATCTGACAGTCCGTGCTGCTCACACTGCTCCTCGCCCTGGGCAGGTACCTCCGGAAGCAATGAGACCTGAATGGGGCTTGTGACTGGTTGTGAAAAAGCCACTCGGCCTCGTTGCTCTTGACGCCTTTGCTCGGCCCAGGCAAGGTCCCTTTCGTAGGCCAGGGCAAGTACAGAGGCGAGGTGCCGGTCTGTTTGTACGAGCTGGCGACCTAATCCTAAGGCAGTTGGGAAGATTGTCATTCTCGTTACAGCTCACGTTATACGCCCATCTTGGCTCTGTTGATTGGTACATTGCCTCTCCCGTATGGTCTTGGCCGGGTCTGATATCAGTGTATCAACGTGTTGGAACGGTTGGCTTGGTCGATACTGTGAGGTGCGATAATTGTTCCGGAGGTATATATCTGATTTTCGCCACTGCACACCTGGAACATCCTTGCCGATCGAATCGCGAAGTTCATGCAGAGAGTAAAAATGCTGGTTGAGACATCCTGCAGGCACGCCGCCCGTACCTTCCGTACCATATTGACATATTTCGAGGCTGGCCGTTAAACTGCCTGATGACTGGTCTGAGTTGCTCGACGAAGGCCGCGATGGCGTTTAACTAGGGGGATTGATCGTGCTAATTGAACTTCTGCGACGGCTTATATTGGTGGCAGCGGCATCAGGTGAAGGCATTGTAAACCTGCTCCTTCTTATAGTCAGGTCGCCTGGACAGACCATCGGCAGGATTGGTAATGGCGGGAATATATGGTCACGTAATGTTAAACAGAGCTAACGTCATTATCCAGCGGTTGTTTCTACGATTGGTTGTGCTCGGTTTCAGTGTGGCCGTGTTGATAAACGTATTGTACTCGTCGGGCGTTAAAGAGAAATAATGACGATGGCCGAGATACCGCGATGTGACGCGAATTGTCAACCAGCTGGCAAGAATGCGGCAGAATTCGGGCGCGTACAGGTGCACAACAGGTGGGGTTTGGACCAATGGGAATTACTAAAAGTGCGGCACCCCCTATCAATTGCCAATTTAAAATAGCATCGGTTGTCAAGGTTGCAGTCATTTAAGCCGGTTAGCGGGGTCCGGCGGACAGCCGAAGCCCAGCGGCTCTGCATTGATCTGTGATGCCCCATTTCGCCAATGTCAAAGACAATGACCAGCCGTCCCCAAAGTTCCCGCGTTTCTCTCCTCAATCTTTATTTACATATGCTGGCCGGCCCATGTAAACAGCGGTTTACTATTAACACTGTATCTCATCTAATTGTAATCGAGGAACAAGCAGAGTATGGGCTTTGGGAAACCTATTTCAATTCATATGGTGAAAAGCAAGGTACAATCTGGGCTTTAGGAAATGCGGACACAAATTGAGCCATGTGTGGCACAGCACGGGCTTGGGGAAACGAGGACGAAAAGCAGGCGTTGTATGTAAGCATTAGTGAGTAGTGCCCTTTCGGTCAGAACAGACCGCCGGGCGTAATAAATTGTATTGTATCTCATCTAATACTCGACTGCTCTACGATGGCTTACCACGGAGAGAAGCTAGCGTACTAGCACAATTGAGGACAGGCATACCCAGACTGAACAGCGCTGCCCTCAAATCAACGAATCAAATCTGGGGTCATATTTGAAATATTCAATAGCCCGCGATGCTGGGTTCGTTGTTTGAAATATTATTCAAATATTTCAAATCACACCGTTTGTGTGCTCTTTGCTCAACTCTCCTAGCCATAATTAGGCCTAACTTCACTACACTCCCCCTGTAGCTGTACAGGCGAAGAAGGGTGGGGGCAAGGGCCTGTCACGTTGTGCATTTTACCAGTCGGACGCGAATGAATAGCGGGGAAGTGCCGAAAGCTTAGCGTAACAACCGGCCGTATGACATCCGTTCTCCGGTGCGTAATAAGCTCTATCTATCTATCTATCTACTCCACAGAGACTTTACGTCATTTTAACACCAAAATTCATCAACCATGACACCACTTCTAAGTCAGCGAACGGGGGTACGTCACCCCAATTCTCGATGAAATGTAGCGTGCTTCACTTACCCCGCATTACATTTATGCTTGAGCCCAGCCTCTGCAGTCTCTCGGGTTCACGAACCCGTCTTCGACAGCTCCATTTGAGTCACAATTCTCATATGAGCTTCCTACCCACAATTGTTTCCAGCTATCCTATGTACTTACCGGTTCGTAATGATGCACAGCTAGCTACGACTGGGCTGGTTGGATTGTCAGGGCGCCAGCCGTCTTCGCCCATCCTTGCTCCTGGCCAAGGTGCCAGCGAGCCTCTCGAGACAGCAATTGAACCGGATGACACCCAGGTCATGAGCCCGCGGATGACTAGCGAAGAGGTCGAAGCGTTGAAGTGTGAAATGCATACTGCGCTGCACCGGTTAGTGAAGATTATTGAATCTCCGTATGCACGTCAAGAGATGCCCGAGGGCTGCCCTCGCATGAACTAATCACTGATGTTTGTTCCTGTGGACATAGGCATGCGAAAGCTCTGCGGGACTCGCTACTCCTCATCTCTAACCGCATCGAGGCAGTTGAGAAGGGAAACGAGAAGCTAGACAGCAACAAAAAGGCGCTGCAAAAATTTATGAACGACGTGACTAGCATGCATCAGACCATGACTTTGGCCAGCCACGAGAAGTACTGAGCTTTTCTTGGGGAAGTTTCTATCGTACCGCAATCGTTCGGGCGAGGCTTGTCCGTCTTGGGAGGAAAGTTGGCTGGCGGCTTGGTGTTGGGAGTGATTGTGAGTGCTGGAATGGTCATGATGAAGCAATATTGGGGGACTAAAGATGATATTTTGTTGAAAGGTCGAAGTTACATATGTCTGAGAAGAGCACAGCTCCTAGTACTACAGACAGACTGATCTATCACGCCCGCTAGGTCAACGCCCAGAGGGCTCTATGAGCTAAAAATACATACACCTCGCTAGTTTTTTCCTTGATCTCGCCAAGCCCATACGGTTCTCGCCTTGTTCCTTCCAGTCTAGTTATTGCTTTTCTTCTTAATCCCCGTGATTGTTAGTAGTAGCAGGTCAACTTGAAGCCCAATTCCTCTAGGTGTTCAGTTTCCTATCTTCAGCGGCTAAAGCAATGCCCAGCGCTGCCCGCAAATCAAATGCAATCAAAGGAATTGCCAAACAAATCAATCAAATATATCGAAATTTGTTTCAAGCAAACAAATCCAAAATCCTAGATTTGAAGTAACGTTTAATATATTTAATAACTAATAGGAAGTAGGATTTATTTTTATAGGGAGGGTAGCGTTTAATTTCTAAATCTACCTAATAAGTGTCACAGCGCAAGACCAGACCTGCTTACCCTAGACCCAAGTGTGGGTCAGATCACGTGGCGATACGTTATCGCTGCAACTTTAGTTAGACCGCCAGTCAGATCCTGAACATAGCTCCTTGAGCTACGTCTTGTCAATAGAGCCTGACCTGCCTGCAGTGCCTATACGTAGCAATAGACCTGATTCCGCCTGAAGCGCTCCCTGTCTACCTGTGCTCTGAGCCCAGACCGTGATAGCCATAGGGCAAAAGATCGGGCTATAATTGTTGAACCGGAGCGGTCATGTACATGAAGAATGTTGCTTAGATCCGCAAGGCGTTTTGGCTAAACCAACCTCAGAAGTCGGAAAGGCAGAGTCACCTGATAATCTACGTCACAAAGAGTAATAGCGCAAAGCATCATCCCGAAATGAGGGGAACAAGTCAGACAGAAGACAATCAATGAAGAGAATCAATTCTACATAACGAATTACATGACCTAATCGGTTTAACAGGTTCTATTGCTGCGGATAGGCACTGCAGGCAGGT
>QHHJ01000218.1:0-17980 GCA_004367495.1 Fusarium scirpi | reverse complement strand
TGACCATTACAATAAGTGATAGAGTTATATAGCCCTTACAGATAAGTAAGGAAGCTAGTGTATATAAGCTAGGGCATCTAATTAGCATATAAATCTTTAATCCCCTATATAATCTTAGCTCTTCCTTTTAGGTTATAGAAGGCCTAGGCAATATCTACCTTTAGATTATTAAATAACTTCCCTTACCTTTGCAATAGCACTAGTAACAATAATAACAGTAACTACTTTCCTTCTTATTCTTTTTCTTATTTTTCCTCCTTAATAACAAAGTAGTTAATTTACCCTTTTACTGTAAAATACGTCTAGAGCCTATATACCCTTTACAGAGGTCTAGCGCTAGTATACTACAAGGCCCTTTTACTGTAGGTAGATAAGTAATTATATATCTTTTTAATACACTATATACAGTAGTTACATTAATTATATATATAGATATACCCCCTATAGACAGTAAGGCCTTCTATTAGCTAGTATAGCCTTTTTCTATCTAATCTTTATTATTATAGCTCTTCTACTAAGCATAGGTTATAGCTAGATAGCTTATTAACAGTTAATTATAGCTTATTACCTCTTATCCAGTATAGCTTAGCCTGCAAGTAGCTCTTCTAGCTTATTACCTTTAGGACAAAATATATCCTATATAACTAGCAAGCTATAACCCAGTAGTTAAAGTTATAAATAAAGCTATTAATACCTATATTACCACTATATATATATACTATATATTAAATTTATATAATATTATTATTTTTCTTTAATAATAATAGATATATAGTAGGTAGGTATAGTATAGATATATATACTCTTATCTTATCTTATTTACTTTTTTATTTATTTCTTAATTATATTCTACTTTCTATTCTCTCTCTCTCTTATCCTAGTAAACTCTCTTTTTACTTTTTTCTTTCTATTCTAACTAAGAACTATCCTATAGCTAGCTAGCTAGGCCCTTCTTTCCTTTCTTTTTCCTCTTTTTTTTTTTTTCCAGCTAATTAGCATCTTCCCTTTCACTGAAATCCTCTTTTACTTAACAATACCTTAGATCCCTATTAACGCTATATCACTTCCGCACTTAAATCTGCGGCGCAGGGTACTTTCCCTAACACAACATAGGTATCCTCTTTCACTGAAAGAGTGCCGACCCATACTGGATAGTAGTAGTACTTACCTTAAAGCAAGGAACTTAAGTCCTAGTAGCACTAACTAAGCTATATACTACAGAAGTACCTTTACGCTTACTTATAGTATATTAGTACCTCCTTAGTATATTTACTAGTAATAGCTTTTTACCAGTAATAGTCACTTATTATATACAAAGAACTAAAGTCCTAGTAGTACTAACTAAGCTATATATTATAGAAGTACTTTTATAGTTATTTAAGGTATACTAGTACTTCCTTAGTATATTTACTAGTAATAGGTTTTTGCTAGTAATAGTTACTTATTATATATAAGTACTTAATAGTTCTTTTGCTTATACTCTATTCTTTCCCTATACTCTTCCTTTACCTTATATATTTACTACTTAATAAAGTATACAAAGTATTCTACTCCTTACACTTAATTAAGCTAACTATAAAGCTTTATTATCTGCTAGCTCTCCTCCTGTATATTTTACTTTAGTCTATTAACTATTATAACAGCTAGAACTCTCTCTGTTATATTATTTTCTTCTTCTTCTTTATCCTCTTCTTCTTTATCCTCTTCTTCTTTATCCTTATCTCTGCACTCTGCGATATCCTCCCTATTGCCTACTCTGTTACCTCCCCCCTTCTTTAAACATCGATCACAGTATTCCGCTTGCATCTCCTGACAATTGCTAACCGCAGCCTCAGTCCCATCGAAGAACCGGCCCAGCACCAACCGTTAACAGTCATAGCAGTTAGTGCCCCATATCCCCTATCTCCTATTTAAATAACTAATCAAGATCATACTCCTTATTAATACTGGTTAGTTATTAATATTTAACTATATACTCTTTACCTTTAGCCCTTACCCTTATAATTTCAGTATAGTACTTATAACCCTAACTCTCAAATACTTTATTTATCAAGATCATACTCCTTAACATTTGGGCTGAATTATAATTTACTTCGCTTCGGTATGTCCTTTCTCATTTCAGTTACCGCACGGTCCTGCCTCTCCTTACATACCTTTATGCACTTTTCGATCTCAGCTAGTTTCTGCCTTTTTTCCATGCTCGCTACCTCTAATTGAGCTATTGCTCCTTGATTGGCTTGCTGCATCGCCCCCTGCGTCTGCTTTGCAATCCCTACAAGCTCACTACGAGCCTTTTCATATTCTAATATGAGCTGTCGGATGCCCAGTCGTGCAGACACTTCCTCCAGTGCATTGGCCATCAATCCGCATACATGCCAGTCTAGGAATGGGTAGACAAGAATCGTCCGACATGCCTCACGCAGAAATTCCGTCACCCGACGCTCACTCAACTCTGGTGGCACTGCGCGCTTTTTTGTCTTCGCGAGCGCCGTAATCATTCTCATACGCTCAGCAACCATCTTCGGCAGAAGCGCCTCCACGGCTAATACACCGCTTTTGACTATCTCATCGACCTTAGCAATGTCGAAGGCCTCGTCCTTAATTAGGTAAGACTTGGATGAGGTAGTCTTAAGTGGAGCAGTGAGGTGGCCCAGTCGCATAATCACATCAAGCTTCTGGTTATTGAGATAGGGCTGACATAGCATGCGAATAGTAGTCATGAGGGGTCCTTGGTCGAGGGGAGCCCCGCTAGTGCGCTCCCCATTGAGTGAAATGTATGCACGTAATGTCTCACAGTGGGCATTGCTAGCTATACGCATCTCTGGTGTTGATATGCTGAATCCTTCGAGGGAACTGATCTCGACAGAACCGCTTGCCGAGCGTTCGGCCATCGGCTTTGCGATGCTTGAATCGCTATTGGTATGCTTCCCCCCAGGTGCAACGAGTTGACTTGGGAATTTGTCCTGCTGCTGTCTGTCTTTGGGAACCTGCGGCTGACTTCGAGTATTCTTGGTAGCAGCTTTGCTGCCTAGGGGCAACATGGGGCTCCCAGTCTGGCTGCTGGGCTTCTCGCTTGCGTTCTCTGCCTTGCTGTCTTTGCCGGAGTCCTGCTGGCTGAATGATCCCGTTCGGGTTATTGGTTTTTTCATCGGATCTAGGTTGGGTTGCTTCCCGTCTGATTGTAGCTTAATTGTTGCAGGGGTTTTGGGTGGCGGCTTGGCAGTGGGCTTTGCGTCTGCGCTTGCCTTGGAAGGGGGTGACGCTAGCTTCGACGGCTTTTGACTGGGAATCATTTCGCTATCGACATGTTTGGTGAGATTCTTACTCGTCTGCCTTTTTGGGTGGGTTTTGCCTTTGTCAGTTTCACTCTTCGAGGGGGTCGTGACCACAGCGTTGCGGCCAGCTCCAGTCGTCTTAACCTTCTTAACGTCTCGCTTTCCAATATCTTGTTTATCAGTAGCCTGCTTCTCCAACCCGTCCTGCACGTTTGCACATCTAAGCAGATCATCAGCCCAGTCCCTAAATGGTCCCCCAGGGAGAATGGACTTGACGAATTTCAGCTGACTCTTGATATGTTCATCATCATCATCATCATTGAGGCCTTGGAGGAATTGCTTTCTATTTCGTCCGCTGCGCTTTGGTATGGTTTCAAGCATGGCGCGGTATTTATGCGCACCCATGGCCTTGACCAAGGACCACAGCCAGGGTGCCATATAAGCATTTACGGGATCAACAAAGTGAAGCTTCCCTCGGCCGCCGCCGAGGACGACAGCAGCAACTGTATTAGGGCCCGTAACGATAAACATGTGGATAACCCAGCCAACAAAGGTATGACGGTAAGCTGGCTGCAGTAACATGACCTGTGCTGCAAGGGATGTGCCATCTGGCTGCTCTAATGAGACGGCATGGATGCCAGCTGATCTGACGAGCTCGTCGCCTAGCACGAAATAGACCTCCTCGTCAGCATCGCCATTCAAAAGCTTGCTGCTGTCGATCATGTCGTTGAGTCTGGAAACGTTACTAACGCGATGCTTTCTGATGTGATCGTTCAATTTCTTGCCGTCCGTCATCAGTCTTTCGAAATCATCGATGAACTTTCGGCCAGATGGAGTACTACTCGAGACCATGCCATTGATGTCAGGGTATTGTCGTAAGTCTCGTAATGGGTAGTTACCACCTTCCTTGATAGCATCAGAAGCATCAGGTATTTGGAGAAAGGTCAAGAAGCTGTAGAAATGTTCAAGGAAGCCATGATGGAAGGCTGAGCGGAACATGCCATCGTCATGCACTGTATCTTGTGCAGCCTGGCCATAAATATCGGGCATGTTCTCGAAGATCAGCTGTGCCGTTACTTTTGCGAAGGCTTCTGGGTCATTTCGCATGCTTGTTGTGAATTGAACATGGTCACCTCCAAGCAGGCGAAAGAGGGTTTGCATTGGCGTCTGAAGACGGTCTGCCCCGGAGAGGATCGAACTGCCATCAAAGTCGGGATGAGGGAGATTCATGACCGCTTCAAGGGGTGTTTTTGCTACGTGCTGGCCGGCCTTGAATACGGATGATGACCGCTTGACAGTTTTGGCCCACATGGTGATTCAACGAGGCAGTGGAGTGTTTGAAGGAGATTGTGAAAACAATAGTGGTTTTCAAAAAGGGAAAAGGCGAAATTTGCGCTCAGGGGTGCTATCCTGCGAAGGTATAATGGGGATTGTCAAGATGAGGGCATATCTGATGCACCCGAGTCTAACATTTTATATTGCCTGATTTTCCCCCTACGTTTGGGTTACATCCCTGCCGGATTCCAACGAGCTTTTGCCTTTGACCTGAAAGTGTAGGCCTTCAGCCGTGCAGCCCAGTTACGTTTGAATCTAGGTTTGGCTTGGCCATCGCCTCCGTACCGATTCCGGTAGGCTTGTCAACTTGCGGGAGGAATTTCTTCTGAGTGCGTAGAGTTCCCCTCAATCCTGGTGCTCGCACCTCGCGAGCAATCTCAGTAACCCCAGTTATACATAGCGATTCACAACTTCGGGTGTAGCTTCCCAAAGGAGGTACTACCCAAGTGTTGTCTTCCAGTTTAGTAGCCAGTCTCATACGTGACTTCTGGCAGCCCTTGAGTTAGCTATTGTTGAGATAAATCTACCTAAAACATCCGGCGGTCATATGAACAGATATTCTTCTTACGAGCTTTAGCGAGACTGTGATTCGAGGAGTTTTGGAGGCTAGTGAAGGGAAGGGTGGTGTGGTATGTGTGTCTCATTTGACCAGGCCACTATCCTGTGACTGACCTCGAGTAGTATTGAGGATCAACACCAGCCTGTCCTTGTGAAGATCGGTGTTTAATGCCTTTTCCGGACGATTCGCTATGTGCAAGTGCGCTTTGGCCTTTCAGCTGGACAGGGTACATTCGATCAAGAGGTTCCCCGAATGAGGAGCCATCACCATGTCGTACTGGGATTATACACATACCCCATGTTGTGCAATTGCCCACTATCTATCTGCTTGACTTCATTCCGTGAGTTGGTACAGCAAAATGTGATGGAGGGCGGGAAGTGGGCTTCAGGTTGGTGGCGGCCAAGGCATCGGACGACCATGACATGATGCCGGACGCCTCGCATACCGAATGTCAGCCTAGGGTCAAGGACCATCGAGGGGTCTAAATCACCATGAAAGCACAAGAAGGCGCTGCACTTTGACCGAATTGGGACTCAAGCAACATATTCAGCTCTATCAGAGCAGCACGCCAGGCCCAATCTGGACGATGTACGAGGGGGATGCCAAAAGCGAAAGACCTTGCACGAAATGGGCCAGCGGCACTTCCCGCTAGGTGCAGCCAATGATTGTGTACAGATCAAGCCACCTCTGCAAACATGTTCCATAAACACAAGACCACTGTAACCCTCTGTCTTGCCACAATACGCGTGATGAGCGGTTTGTCCGTGGATCCTACGGTGAGGCACGATACTTCAGAGAAACAGAAATTTGGGAGTCGAACCGTGGTCATAGCAGACGATGCAATACTTGACATGTCGCAGTTGACCCGAGACGGGAAACTGAGTATTAACAGGTTGCACTTGGATTGAAGTAGTTACGAGAGTAAGAGGTGTAGCAGTAATCACTGGCTACCGCCTACGTAGCCTCGCGAGAGACACAGCAAAAAGGTCAGGTAACGAAAATAACAGAAACCAAACATTCTTAGAGCTTAGCCTTCTCATCGCCTCCGGCCTCAGCACCTCCGCCTTCCGCATCGTCATGCTTGATCGCCATATATCTGCCAGGATAGTACTTCGCCATCCACATCTGGGCCAGCATCTTCTGGTTAATGTCCTTAAGATAATAATTGATGGGAATACCCGAGGTACCCTCAGACGCCTTCTTCAGATAATCATCCAGAGCCGTCATCATTGAGTTGACATCGAGAACCTTGTTCTTAGTCTCCTCGATTTCAGCTAAAGCACTTAGAGAGGCTTGAATATCTTTGCCACGCATTTCAGCTGACTGGCCACTTGTACGCGAAGCATCGGCCATCGAAGACATTGTGGCTTGATCATTGGACGTGGCATTCTGCATGGCAGCAACCGCTTCCATATTGGTCTTGGGATCAAAATTAGTGAATCCCTCGACTGCAATCTTAATGTCGCTCGCTACCATAGACGGGATTACACCCATTGTCAAGACGGTGACATGCGAAGACACATTCTGCTGGCTAAGCAGGTTCTTAACATCTCCAGCAAACTTGGCGTCCACGCCGACCTTACCGCTGACTTTAGCAAACCATGCACCAGCGTCCATGGTCTTTTGCATAGATGCTGCGGCAGCTTCCATTGTCTCGGATGCTTGAGTGGTGGTGGTTCGTAGGACATGTACCATGCCAACAAAGCTTGACCCGAAAGTCGTACCAGAAATGATGGAGAACTTCTGGTCTTGAGTTTCGGTCATCGCTGCCTTGATCATGCTGGACCCGCTGGTTGGATCCAGCTTCGATCCAGGGAAAAGATTATTCCAAACTCCGATGGCCTTGTCAATGTGCAACACAAAGGGTGCCACGAGTGAGGCGTTCTTGTGCGTGCAGCTGACTGAAAGAACCAGCGTTCCCTCAATGCTATGAGACTTGACCTGCCGATTGACTTGCTTCGAGGCTGCTGCACCGATCTTCATGGAGTTCTCGGTGCCGAGGACATCGACGGTCTTGGAGATGTAAGACGCGATCTGAGCACTGTAGGTGGTGGAGTCTTGCTGGTTGGAGTCGAATGAGAAATACTGAACGTCCATGTTCATGGTGTCGCTGGCAATAGGTAACGTCCTGATTTGGCATCGCATGTAGTCGACAGGACTTTCGATAGCCTTGTGTACAGAACGGATCTTGCCACGCAGCTCGGTAATCTTTGGCTGCGCCTGGATCTTTGCCTGGGCATAGGCTGATGCAGCTTCCTCGACTTTCTTGTTGAGCTCTTCGATATTTTTGTCCAGGTTTGTTGTGCCGATTCCGAGATTCCTCAACTCTGTTTTGGTCATCGTCAAGCTCCTCTTAGAGGAGATTAACGCATTGAGGCTATCTTGAGCAGCATCGACAGGGCCTTGAGCGGCTGCGATCTGTTGGACATTGGCAAGTGCATCCTGATTCACCACGCTCATAAGAACGAGACTGGGGTCATAAGGAATTGAGGTGGGCATGTTGATTGTAGAATGATTTAATAATAAGGGGCCGGATAGATGTTGTGTTTGGAGGACTAATGCAGCTGTGGATGTGAAGAAAAAGAAAGAATTTGTGAGTTGTGAGACCTTTGCAGGACTTATGAAGAACGCAGTTACTCGAGAGTTTTCAATATCTCTCCAGCCGTAATCAGGATGGTTCCACCGAGGAGACCATTCGAAGGTGCTGTTTACGGTACTTGGCCTAAATTTCAAGACGTCTTACATCAACACTCCTTCGTAGGAAGTCTACGAAATTCAACTAGCCACAATCATCATCCCAGCATCCCAGCTCCCATCAAGGTTCGTGTGGAGCAGCTGAAGAGGACGAGACTCTAGGCGAGTATGCACTGAAGTTTGATGGTGCGGGGAGCATGAAAAGTGGCGAGCTTGGGGAAAGTTACCTGAATGGTTGTTCCCCGGAAGTGGACGTTTCTTGTGTGTTATGTGAACTGCCAGGAATGGAAAATCATAGGGTAAAGGGTGGGGTATTACTCTATGTGTTTGGATTTAGCATAAGCCTAAATAATGGAATTCATATAGCTCAGGGCCATATCCCGGTATTAAGCATAGAAAGGGCTGTAGTTCGGGGAACCGGTGTAATTAGGCCACCCATCATTAATGCGGGAATGTGATGAAATAAGCTAAATAAAGATACTTCTGGTCAGCTAACCTAAGGGAGATATAATTGGTGAATATATGTAAAGCAATAAAGATATAGGGTGGGGATTTAAACTTTAAATGACATTGTCTTAGTAATCGAATAGTGGTGTGTGCTTAAGCCCTTCGTGTGAGAGTGCAGACTGTAGTCTAAGGTCTTATGACAGAGGCGTCCCCCCGTGCGGACCAAAGTAGGGGTTCAGGCAATATGCCGTGAATGATCTAGCGTGGTGCCAACTCAACAGGAATAATAGGGTCTGTTTCTTGTTTGTCTTACCAGTAAATCTCAGCCCCATGCGCAGCGACTAGTAGAGTATAGTGTTGGCTCTTTGTTTTTGCATGGCACGCCCGTAATGGCGGGGCAAAGCACGCGGTTATGCGCCACTATTACAGAGTATGGATGCCTGGAAGGGGGTGCTTACCAGCTACTTTGGTCCATGGGTGTGAGATCACATCGATGGTGATACTACTGGAAACCGGGTTGGGAAGGTAAGTCCGAGGAACTTAAGTTAAGGTTGGCGCCTGAGAGCATGGAGAGAAGAGCCTGCCTGTTTTTGGTGGCCGACCGTCGAGTTCAATCCGAGATCAACACATTCAGCTCGCCATTTCAATTCACAGTGCAGAGTCGGCGCAACGTCAAGGTTTCGTGCAAGCGCATGACGAGGCTTTATAATCCGCCAGCATAGCATGAACGGCCCCTTTAATAGATATACTATTTACAACACTCCGCTATGGACTCTTTCCGACCTGAACAGTTCACCAGCATTCCCACTCAGTCTATTGAAGAGGTAGACGAACTGACGAACCTCAACTTATCATTTTTCGAAACTTCAGATATCTCCAGCCCAAAGCCATCCTCCACTTCCCCTCCTTCACCACCAGACATCTGTCCTCAACACACCGCACCAATGGTTGCTCAATCAAAGCTTGTTCTCTCTGGTTCAGATCGTCTCTTCTTCAGGTTGAATAAGTGAGTCTTGACTAAATCATTACAAACATTTGTCACAAATGGCTGACGACTGCACATCTAGGCTTCTGGCGCCAACGAAGGACCTTGCGTCAATTTTAACAACTTTTAACTATGCCCTTTACATCTTGGCTTGGCTTGATGGCAAGACTCATTCCATGAAGGCCAGGGTCCTGTCTATTGTCAGCCAAGAGGCCACGGCTTTCTCTGGCAGTCGCATTGCAGAAGCTTCCCCTTTTGCTAAGATGGGATCTGTCTTTGCTAATGCTCGCGCCACTCTCCGATTGTTCGGCCTTCTCCCAATCTACATCAAGACCCGCAAGCTCATTGCAAACAAAGAAATGGATAACGTTCTCCGTGCTATCGAGTTAGTGCAGTGTGCCTTCTTTGGCACTTATCAAGCTCTAGAGAACGCAGCCTTCCTGACTGACCACGGGATTATTTCCACGAAGTTCAAACCATGGAGCAAGTGGTCGCATAAAGGAGCAGCAAGTATCACCATCAATCCAGCAGTCACAACTGCAGCCATTAGCGCAGTTCACCCACGCGTTGCAACTCTTTATAAGATTGCTCACCGCGCCTGGTTTTTGGGTATCATGTGCGACTTCGCGCGTCTTATGCGAGAGGCACAAATCTTCTTCCGCAGGAACCATATCGAGAAGGATGACATCACTGCCGAGGAGGCAGAAAGGGCTGCGCAGTGGTACTACGAGTGGATCCGCCCCCTTGCGTGGCTTCCTATTGGCTGGCAGCTGGCCGCATGGACCGAAAAGGATCACTTGGACAAGGACCTTAACTTGGGCTTCCAGGGTGTTGCAGGTGTACTAGCAGATTTCAAGAGAGTTGCAGGGCTGTGGCACGCTACTAGGGACATTACTGAGTAATCTTGTTGTATCAGCCACGCTTACAAAGGAGTCCGGCTTCATTTTCATGTAGCTGTTGATTGGACAATGGTGCTAAATAGTTGAGATGCCAGAGCTCTAGTCAGTCCTTACTCATACGTTTGGTCATTTTAAAATTGGATGATTACAGAATCATCGCGCGGTCTCGACCAAATTGCAGGTGCTTGAGTTTACGTATGAGAAAAGACCCGCCTAGACTTTCTTAAACTGGACTTGATAGGACAACAAATCATGCCATGTGGTTATCTTAGACCAAATTTGTCGTCCACGTTATCAAGCGCCGGTATATGGTAGCACAATTCATGGCCATGCATGGCAGGTCCTGTCTCAACTGAACGCTTTCCAGCAAGAGATATCACAAGGCACGATCGACCCTTAACACTAGCTGAACCTTTTTTTAGCTTATAACTGCCATATCGACTAAGCAAATTCCCTAACAATTCTAGAGACAAGCCATATAAATCATAAAAGAAGCCGAAGGTTTAATTAGTTCGGCCGGCCAAAATGTACGTAGTAAGTAAAATGGCTGAATACTGCTAGCTTAGCTTCCATCTTAACCTGAAGATCTAATAAAGGGACTTGGACATGTATAAAGATTATTCACAGACGCTAACGAGTTTACTCAATCGATAGAGTATTCATGAACCTCTTCTTAAATCCCTATTGCGCACACAAATCTAGGCGCTTAATTTTCAACCCTGTTAGTACGTCGTATCCGGTCATCTTACAGACTGCCATTTCGCCGCTGTACGTACCCTTACCGAATGCGGTGACAGGAACAGGAGGCTAGCCACCCGCGGCCCGAGCCTTGTGTCATTTAGATGCACACCCTTGTGTGACACAGATTTCCCATCTAGTCATGGGAAAGACTTCGAATAGGCAGATCTGTTTAGATTTTAAGCATATTTCAGCTACGATTGCGAGATGGCTTCGGTCAATTCATCTTTTCGGGATCTAGTCTCCACGCTGAGAGGTCCTCGCACTGTGTAAATGATAGCGCTTAGAATGGAGCTAAAACCATGGGGCGTCCTGAAATTAATAGATCGCCTACCTTTTCCGGAAAAAACTAGTTTTTGTGTCCTAGGACGTCCTTTCGTGGTATATTACAGCTGAACTCCTGACTTTAAGCTTTAAGGTGGTATGAAGCCGATGTGGGGAACATATAGTGTGTGGCTGGACGAAGGTTGTCGAGCATCAACAGTGTCTTGCAATCGACACTCTTTTACCCAATACAGCAAGTGATCGGCTGCGGATTATGAGCTTGGATTGTACTCTAAGATTGTATGCAAGAGTAAGCTCGGCCGAATTATCATTTCAAAATAACACAACGATAACACAACAAAAGCCCTATACCATAGGGACTACACAATGGCTGAAAGTGTAAAAAAGCCCTCTTTATACATGTAGTTCTGTCTAGGAATGGTGATAGCGCACCAAATCAAAATCAAACAATCTTCTGACTGGATTGTAGGTCTACAAAGTGCTGCTGTTGCTTACTGGGAGACTCTGAGTGAGCACTGGGCACCCACCGCACGCTGGACGATCTTGGAGCCCCGCAGCTCACACCAACTCAATTCCATAAGACGAAACTGCCGGAATTCACAGCCAAACGCTCCCGTACTATCGTCAATGCTCGCTACTCATCTGAAGTCGAAGAGAAAGGTTTCTTTCCTCTACCTAGGTACTGAGACTTGTCCACTGTTGTGTCTATCCCATTCGTTTCCGAGGCGCACTTACCCAAAAGGCGGAGGCGAGCGCGGCGGAACTCAGCTAAAACACCACAAGCGATCAGGTCACATCACCTCTCTCTTGGGCGGCGGGATAGTTTCTCAATGTTTGATATGCTATATCCTTATATTCAGTCTCATTTTCAGTAAGAGAGGAAATTCACCGCCGTTCACTGGCTTATACCCTTATGAGTTCCTCTTTCAGTGAAAAAGGTCCTTGCAGACCAAGGAATTATTTTTGTCTAATAGCTGAGGTGTACAGCAGACTATCAGCATTGACTTTATATCGACTCTGAACTCCATTACTTGTAATTGGTTGATGGCGGGAACAGTCGATATTCTACTACAGAAGAAAACCCAGTCAAGCTAAAATATGATGAACCACTCGGCACGGGGCTCCTCCGGGAACACGAGCCGAGCCACGCTAGAACTTGACCGATATGTGCATGTGTCAGAAACGGCAGGAACGGAGGAAATGTGGCTAGCTGAGAAATATATCTGGACGTTAAACCTTATGTTAAACCTAACTCTGATTGTCCATTGGTGCACCCGTAAGGGGACGGAGAATGGAGATCATTCTTGATGTCTAAGCTAGCCATTTTGAACGTGGAATTTCACAGAGGTTGAACATCGAATTTTACTTATCTCAAACGCCCCGCCCTTGATCGTCGTCTTGTTCTAGACCGCATTATGTCTGCAAGACGTGAAGTTGATGCTGTATTGGGACCTGTGTTCATGATATAATTGAAACATTTAGGTTTTCATGAAACAGGAAGAAAGAACGAACATAGTTTTTCAACTGGTACGCCACGCTAGGGGGCCTAGACTGGACCACATCTCTGTATGTTTATGTCGGATGCTATTAGTTGTCGGTGGTACAGCAAGGCAGTGATTGGTATGTGACAATGACATCGGATCATATATTAGTGAGAAAGGTGGTAACTGAGAATGTGATAGATCACGAAAAGCAAAGCTTTCACTACGTACTATTTTCCGGCGAGGCATCCTACAGCGTATGTATAAGCAGAATGTGGCTAAAATGTGACTAGCTAAGAAGCAGACCTTATGCTTGAGCCATTTGTTCTATACGTGCTAAATTGATCTCTAGATCATGCTCAGCCTACCCCATTTACCGTCTTCATACATTCTTCTGGTAGACGTGCGTTTTGAATCCGTAGACGCCTTGTGGTGAGCTGACAGGAATTCTCAGCTTGCTCTTTAGTCTCGATAACCATGTCTTAGCCCCTTACCCCTACTGTAAGTCTTGACAAGCCTGAATTCAGAACAAAACAGTCACCACAATGGCGCTATCAGTGGCATGTCCCTGTTGGAAGTTGCACTCAACACTGGATCATTATATATAGCAGTCACCCCTCTCCTTTTTATCTCAATAACTTTGACATAACCGCTCCACATTTCCTATATCTTCTCAACAACTTCTGCACCTTACTTATAACTGTCACATCAGTATGGCTACCACACCTTTTCCGGGCATAAGAGGCGTTGACACCCTGACCTGGGACCAATGCTTTGCCCTCGATCGGGAAGGTATCCAGGAATATTTCATTGAGAAGATAACAAACAATGCTACCGACGTCACTGTGAAGTACGCAAACCTACTCCTCGACATGACCAGGGCAAATGATCCGAAGCGGGACCACAATAACAAGATTCGAGTAGAGTAAGTCTCTATCCCTAGAAGTTCAGGGATTGTGAGGATCTGGACTGACCTTTCTTCCGTAAACAGATCTCAACCTGTAACTGAATCAGTTGCAATCACGACGAAGTGCAAAAGTCCTGAAGGACAGCGTTATCCTAGTATTGTGGAGCTGCAGAAGGAAATCGAGCCTTCGGATCTCAGGCGCGTAGGCTGGTCACCGAAAGGTACAAGCTTGAAGGTTTGGTGCTATACACTCTTTGACCTACTTGCAGCATGCATGTCAAATGCCGCATGGAGAGATTCTTCGAAGGGGGATGCAGCGAAACGGGACAAGAGTAATTACTTCGCGCCCCTAGCGTCACTGTACTCTTACTGGTGTTTTCGATTATCCGAAGGCGGCAAGGACCGACCGGCGATGACTGGCCCGGCGATGACATCATTGACCTGTCTAGAAGAAATAATCCTGCTCGGTTGCTCCATCCCGACTATCCCAGGGAAGGTTGGCAGCGTTGGGGGCAAGGAGCTGATTTTAAGATCAAGAATCCTGGACTTAGCAGGAAGAGGCAGACAAGTAGGATCTAACAAGCAGGTACTGAACCTTAGCAAGGTTAAGTCAGTCGAGCACAACTATGGAAATTGCGCTGAGACTTGGGCATTTGGTCTTATTTGCTTGCAGTAAGTATCAGGCCTATTGAAAGCTCCCGCATGGAATTTGCACTTCGGCAAAGCTAACAAAAGAATTTCAGGGACAATAAGACTATACAGAAAGTTTATGGAATCTCGGTCCGTGCTCCATCTGCTGATGCTAAAATTTACAACGAAAAAGCAGAGAGGACCAAGCAACGATATGAGCGGTTGTGTGATAATTGCAAGAGACTAATCACTCAGATCGACTTATGGGGCAAGCCCGTGAGGGAAACTGTTGTTCAGAAATTTAATGTAGAGGAATGGATACTCCCGTACAGAGCCAAGTTATAATTACGCGCCTGTTACAAAAATAATACTTAGGGTAGTAAGAAATTGAATGCTTTCTACAGTCTGACATGACTCCTAGTCAACCTTTGTCGTGAATCAATTCTTAACAGTACCGGTTATAATATGGGCGCATTCTAGTATTTTCTGAAATTTCTAGTATTATATTCTCAAGTGCTTTTTTATAGTAATTTAGTATATGAAGTTAAGTAATACCTTTTATATAGATTCTTAATAGCTACGACGGATGCCGGCCTTATACCAAGCTGCCAAGTCTTGGATATTAGACCAGCGAATAGCTTGGTAGATCCTTCTCGGCTAGAGAAGGGAAACCTAAAATAGTCTAATTATATAAGCGAATGATTATACCAGTTTGGATAGTCCCCTATAGAGTGGGGAAGCTATTAAGTAGGTGAGATATTAATAAGCTAGATTAACGTATTTAATAAGCGAGCGTGACAGTATACTATGCCGCTAAAAGTAGCCTACCCTATATAAGTCATTTTCTTAAATAAAATAGCTAAAATCTAAATAAAATTATTTTCTTAAATAGTATACTTAAAGATTATAAAAAGTAATTTTAAAATATTTTTAAATATTCTTTCTAAAGAGAAAATAGCTTTAATATAATATATTAGATAGTATATATATATTTTATAGTTTATATTAATATATAAATTTTTAAAAATTTCTAAGAAAACTTTAATAGCTTAATTCTAGACTTATATATATATTATTAGATTATTAGCTATTTTAAGCTTGATTTAGTATTTTTATAAGCTTTTAAAAACTAACTTTTAACGTAAAAGGTAGGGGTATTACGCTCGCTTGTCTATTACCGTCGCTTATTAAATATACTATGATATATTTATTATTATACTTACTATAGAAGGTATATTATACTCCGTCTTTAGTATAATAGCTATAATAATATAATAATTCTTAATCTTAACTAATATACACTAATTACTATTATATAGAGATATATTATATAGCCCTTTATATATTTTATTAAGAAACGTTTATATAATATTATATTCTATTAATATAGCGTAAATCTAGCTAACAATATAGTTTATAATATTCGATATATTAATAAGTAAAGTATTATTAATCTAGTAGTTATAGATAGATAGGAATAGTTATGCTAAGCTTATTACTTATAGATATATAAATAAGTAAAATCGCCAGATTCTAAAAATAATATAAGCAGAGCTTTATAAAACAAACGTAAGCAATATATATAGAACTGATTATAAGATGGCGAGTTCTATAGGTATTTTAGAGAGTTAAGTTAGTTAACTAGAGAGAGAAGTATGGCAATAGTATCGCTACCAAGAATCTCTGGGCCTAATTCAGGTGTAAACTCTAGGTATTCAACGAGGCTAATATAGTAATTAGGATCTTTCATATAGCAACTTCTTGCTGCCTGGTGGTACTCATTGCAGCATCCTTGAAATTTAATAAGCTATTCTACTAGCTTATATGCAAAATACTCAATTAGACCTAGCTCACCATCACCCATTTGGGGAGAGATCTCCGGGATTATATCAGAGACAACATCCTAAACCAAGTCAAGATCCAGATAATTTAAAACAGCTACCACATCTTCCATATAAGGGGCAGATCCAATACTATATATAATTTATTTATTAATATCTCTAGCTAACTAAGGATCTATTGCAACTAGGGACAGTAAGGACATAATCGGTACTAATATAAAAGGCTTATTATAATCAGCAAATACTCCCCTAGTAAAGGATTAGATTAAGGGACTAGGTAAAGGCAGAAAGTTATTAATATCCTATTCTTATAGCTATACAAATATACTACTCTATAAGTAATCTAACTGCTAGATAGGATAGTGCAAGTAATAAAAATTACTATAGGGTAACCCTCTATCTCTAGCCACTACTTACTACCATTTATCCTATCTGCACTAAACATCTACTATTACCTTATCCTCAGCTATTATATATTTGCATAGTCACCTACATTTTAGTAGTCTCTCTATATTAATTTTAAATACTATTGTAAGAGGAGGTAAAGGTTATTTTATAATAATACTAGAGATTATATTTTACTACCCTTATAGTTATTTTCTTACTTCTGCAGTTACTATAGCAGCATATGCTAATTAGCACCCTAGCCTATAAGGATACCTCTTATATAGTAGGCTAGATTAGCTATAGTTAGTATACCTATAGTATAGATATCTACTCTTTTATATCAAAGGGAGTAGAGTATTAATCTAGGTAGATCGGTATTCTAATATTCTAAGTCATATAATAGCAAGACCAACAAGAAAATTAGCACAGACTAAAGAACAACTAACAGGTCTCTCTCTTTCAGCTTAGTTTCGTTGTTTTTTTTAGAATAATACGCTAGGCTTAATATAAAATAAAACAATTTACTTCTGAAAATAGATAGATCTTAACTATAAAATTTACAATTAGCTAAAAGATAGCCCTATATATTTAAAAACAGTTATATCTTAACCGCTAAATTTTAATTAGCTATAATACTTAGGACTAATAATAAGGTTAGCAACTTCTAAGATAGATATACTAATAATAAGCTAGAAATGTAACAGTTAGATTTTCTAAGTGATAAACTAGTCTATTCTAAGTTTATATTAACAGAGTTATAGGGTATAGTACTAAGTAAGTAAAGTATTATATCTCTTAATAGTAAATAGAGTAGGTTAGGTATATTTAGGTAAAAAAGTCTTATTAATAGCTATTAAGCTAAAGTATACTAACTAATATTAAATAAATATATGTATACTTAGGTAGTTATAGGTAATTAGTAAGGTTATCTTAGGATTAGTACTAATTTAAATAGATTAGTACTAATTATAAAGGCTTAGTACTAATTGTTATTAAATATCCTAATAATGTAATTAGTAAAAAATATAAGGCTATATATAGGGTAACTAATCTACTTGTTAAATTGTAATAAGTATTCTATAGGGCTTTTAATACTTTATAGATATATTTCCTATACTTTTCTTTATTATCTAAGAAGATTAGGATATTATCTAAGTAGTAAACTATAAAGATATTTAAGTACTATTAAAGTATATTAGTAATTATCTACTAAAATATTATAGGTATATTAGTAAGTTTAAATAGTATTACTAAATATTTAAAAAGTCTAAACTTAGTTTTAAATACTATTTTCTATTTATTTTCTTTCTTAATATAGATTAAGTTATAAGCTCCCTTAAGGTCTAAAGCTATAAAAATCTATTTACCTTATAGGTAGTCCTTAAGTTCTATAATAAGTAAAAGTAAGGTTTTATTTTTAATTATAAAGGTATTTAACTTTCTATAATCTATAATAAGTTATAGTTTTCTATTTTTCTTTAGGATAAATATTACTAGAAATTCTATAGATAAAGTAA
>QHHJ01000217.1:0-21006 GCA_004367495.1 Fusarium scirpi | reverse complement strand
TCCCCGCTGTTGTATGTTTTTGATCTTCCCACTTTTTGTCTGGTCTTTTTATTTTTTGAACTTTCCCTTATAAGCAAGGCATAGCGATGATACTATTTAAAATGTCAGTTTTATCGAATATTATATATATACTTGCTCTTAAATTCATGATATGTGATATGCTTGCTTGGAAAGTCCGTGTTACCGGTCCTTGCTTCCGCTTCCGTTTCCCCTGGTGCTATGCATCGGCTTCATGGCTCCCACCTTTTGTGTTCTTTCAAATCAAATAAGCAAAGGGAGAATGCATATCAATAATCTTCCTCGGGAAATATTAAAACTCGTCTTTGAGAAACTGGCCGAGCCTCGCCGCCCTTCGCACGATGATAGTGTAACTATATCGTTGTGTCATTATCGCTCAAATTGCCATGTGTAATCCCATAGCTAGACCGAAACGTTCAGGCTTCTAGTTTGGTTATATTTTCTAGGCTAATGTTTGGGTTTCCATCAAGAGGAAAGCACTGGGGTTCTGTATGGATGCTACAGTAGCGAGATGCGATGAGGCATTGCTACATTTACTTCACATAGCATACCTGAGTACTAGGTATTTGCTTGCCTGCAACTTGGGGTCATGTATCGTGTATCCAATCGTATCTGCGCTCTCTATACACTTTCCATCAAAGTTAAGCATAACCCTTTTATTCCTTCAGAACAGGGGTACGGAATGGCTCCTGACCGCAGTATTGACCCCAGCCATCCAACTGAGCTGAAGCCCACTTGATGATCTTGCTGAAGCCCTTATCCTCGTCCTTGGGTTTGCAATAGTAAGAGTTGTCAGACGAGCTGAGCTTGCCAGACTTCTCGATAGAAGGAGGGTACTCAATCTGCAGCACGGGCTTGCCAGCATCAACATATATCTGGAAGTCTTCACAGAAAGGCCAATTCTCCTCGTCAGGATCAGTGGTGCCGCGACAAGACTCGAGGACAGCAAAATCAAGTGTCGAAACGAGGTACTCGGCAATCTCGGGGGCATTCTTTTGGCCGACGAGAAGGGAACTGCCACCCTTAGTCTTGATAGAGTGGGCATATTCTGCGAGTCCCTTGAGGTAGTTGGTATAGTCGGACGGTTTGAGCTTGAACCCTGTAGGATCTTCTTCGTCCTGCTGCCACGCGTCCACGTTATCAGGATCTACAGCATCACAGCCGATTCGAGCAGCAACATCGAGGCGCGCCTTCTGAAGCTTGAGCACAGTTGGATCGCGGACGTCCAGGTACCACTCCTCACTATCGTACGGATATGCCAGAGAATGACCGACAACCGCTTTGGGGAACTGGTCCCTGTCTTCGTCCCAAGACTGCACAGCACCAGCGTTGAAGTAGCAGATGACAAACTTTCCTGCGCTCTTTTTGAACAGTTAGTTATGTTGCCATGTATAAGAAGATGATCAATACCTTGAGAAGCGGAATCATTTCCGGATGATCGCGAGCATGTGCCATGTCCACATCCCAGACCTTAGCTGCAGTTGGGATCAAATCAGCGGCGCTATCGTGCTTGATGGGTTGATGGAGGACAATTTCCCATTCAACGCCGGGTTTGAAGTCGGATAGCTGAAACGGGGCGACAGAAGTGGTCGTAGGTCTTGCGTTGGCAGTTGAAATTTTGGCATGACCAGCAACAAGACACTCGCCTCTACGGCGAGCGCTTGTAGAGCCAGCAAGAGCTAACGTAGATATTACAATCCATTTGAGAGCTACCATGATGGGCGATGATCAATTGCAGTAGCAGAGACAAGATGAGATATTGAATGGTTGAGTGAAAGATTTTAAATTGATGATTGAAGTAAGCAGTGAAAAATGATACTAGATAGGGGCTGTGGATATCGTAGGTGAGATCAGAGTCATTGTACTGGACAAGGTATATTCGATGCAAGACGAAAGCACAGGCAATGACGGGCTACTTCATTATTATCTTAAAGGCATCATTGTCAATATTCTGACAGGACGATTGCGTCTTGGCGTTGAGCTCGCTGCTTCCTTCAGGTTGTCATGATTATGAGCCGAGTCTAGAAGGATTCTGTGAATATGCCATGCATGGGCACAGCCGCGATTCCAAACGCAATCCTTCATGGTTTTCGCAGCAGCCATACAGAATAGAGAACAGCAGCTTCCAAACCTATATATGGCAAGGTCGAAGATGCGATAGTGGGGCGTCAGCAGAGCACCATGCAACGGGAGATTAAAATGAACCCTTGCCCAAGGAACACGTCCTTGGACAATGCGGCAACCTTCAGTTGATTGATCCAGCTGGACAGCCCAAATAAGCTTAACGGACTCCGCAAAAGAAGCGACTCGTGTGTTCTTTCAGAATGACTGGAACGGCGTCTTTAATTATTAGGATCGTGACCCACTGTAGCCCTATATAGGGATATAGGGACTGAGGGACTTGTATGTTGAATGGTCCTAGAGCTGCATAGCAGTTCCCACCGCAGCCTCTCGTGCTCTGCGGACTTCATCTCGCCTTTCCTCGTTCTCCTCCTTGATTCGTTCCTCGACATCATCTCTAACGCCTCCCAGATCGGGAGGTATCGTTTGGAACTGAACGCTTGGAGCTGCCTCCACAAAGCGAAGTTGTTCAGTAACATGTTGCACAATTTCCTGTAAGCGTTTTGGAGGATTTCGGTTCACTCTTGGTTCGCCTAGGATTTGCTCAAGTGTAGGGAAAAGTGTATCCTGTCGGAAGTGGTCGCGCCATGGGGCATGCTCGGGAAGAATGGGGTTGATCTTGTCCTGGGCGTTGATAGCGATACTAGTCTCATATGTCCATGCCCTGGCCACGTTGCGTGGAGTATACCCGCCACCTCCGAAGAGAATCATGGGAATTCCCATGTCTTTGCAGAATTTGACGCAGGCTCCGTGCCCCTGAACCTGAAGATTGAAGCGACCGAGACGATCGCCGGCTAGAGAGTCAGCACCGCATTGTAGAGCGATAGCGCCAGGTCGGAACTTCTCAACGATTTTGCCAATCACGGTATTAAACAAATGATCGTATTGTTCATCAGTAATACCGTCATTCAAGGGTACATTGAAGGCGTGGTGAGCGCCCGGGTTGTGCTCGCTCTTAGGGCCGTTGTCATCAAGAGCGCCAGTACCGGGGAAGAAGTTGTTTGGGTCGTATTTGTGAAAAGAGACAGTCATGACTCTGTCGGTTGAGAAGAAAGCTTCTTCCACCCCGTCGCCGTGATGTACGTCGATATCAATATACAAGACTCGGGGATAATGGCGAAGGAGTTGGAGAATAGCGATCACGATGTCGTTTATATAGCAAAACCCGGACGCCTCAGACCTCTTGGCGTGATGGAGGCCGCCACCCCAGGAGATAGCGATATCAGACTGCTTGGAACAGATTTTCCTGGCTGCATCAAGAGATCCGCCAGCGGATAAGGAACAATAGTTGAAGAGACCATCAAAGAGAGGGCAATCAGAACCGCCCAGGTTGAACTTTAAGTCTACTCCTTGGTTCTCGAGATCTCGAGGGACTGGTTCAGGCAGTACCGTACCGAGGAAGTCCAAATAGTCCGAAGAATGGAACTCGGCGAGTTCCTCGTATGTGGCTGATCTTGAGATGTAATTGTCCATTGCGAAGGACATGCCGTAAGAGTAAATAAGACTCTTGGAAAGAGTCAACCGCCAGGGCTTCATAGGATGCGTGACACCAAAGTGATGCTCCTCGATATCTGGGTTGCAATGAAAAGATACGTTGTACCCCTTGGGCCGTGTGATACCAGACTCCTCGGCAAGACGCTTGCATTTGTTGTAAAATTTGGCATTGTCCATCTCGCTTGCTAAACCCAGAGGAGTATTGGTGAACTCTTCCACGATGGAGTTATCGCGGTCATCGTCTGGTATATGAGGAAGATAGTTGGGCTTGGGCACCCTATACCTGTAAGAGTCTATATCCATGGTTGAAGAAGTATAAATGGTCCTTTGATGAGTGATTCAGATGTAATGTAGAACACGACGCAGCTGGTTGATGGATGACTGAGTGGATGAGTAAGCCGGTTTCGCAAACTGTGCGGGTGTGAGAAGTAAGAGTCTCGATCAAGAGTATATTTAGTACGACGTTGTTAATCAGATTCCTCAGAGGCAGTTGATGATCGAGTGGCGTGGGTTTAAAGTTGATGTAGATGTAGCTGGTAAAACGGATGGCTTCAAATGTCCAAAGTCGAAAATGGACAAATGCAAGCGGTTGGCAACTGCAAGCTGCGCTGAAGTCCTTAGACCCTGTGGGAAGTGGGTAGCGGAGAGGTGCCTAAACTTCCAAAGTAGATCCAGGTACTTCAGTGGAGGCAGCGCCCTGAAATATGGGCTTTCACAGCTTCAGAGACCTGATGATACTTTGTTGTTGGATGAAATTGCCAGGAACCGCCTGCAGATTCCATCAATTTAGCGGCTTATCCAGCATGTCTATACCCGATCGGGTTTGACCCATCCATGATAGGTCAAACCTGTGGCTGCAGCATGTGGCGGCCTTTGAGAAGGAGGCTGGTGAGGTTGATCAAACTGGACGTCACTTGACCTCTTTAGGTGAATTATTCTTGATGAAACTTATTAGAGTGTTGGATACCAACCTCACGCCTCCACCTTTTTTTCCTATTCTTCATCCAAAGAAGAGGAAACGCTCCCAAAAGAGAACCAACATATCCGTGGCTACTGCTTGGGTTAGTTCTTTCTTGACTTTGCTCGAATTGAATTGGGCAGAAGCAGAACCAAAAGAGAGCACCACGACTTCCACTGCGCTCAAAATCCAACTCAAAGTCATCCATCTACCTATCTCATCTCATCTCATTTCATCTCAAATAGAAAGGACAAGCGTGCAAGTGGGTATCGAGGTGAGCCGAGCCGAGTCATTCATGTCGATTGCTCTCCGCGTTCTTCTTTGATTGAATCTGAATTTGGTCTCGAACCAAAGCGAACCTATCATTGTATTGCTTGGCTTTGCCGTTTGACTCTGCATTGCTTTGTAGGCTCGTGATAGCAAGAATTCCTCACTCCCCTGCTCTTTCTTCCCCCGTTTGGCTTCGGACATTTGTACCCGTTACATGGGACCACTTGCCTTGCATCTTCTAGAAAGCCACTCCTTGTCCTTGTCCTTGCTCTGTCCCGCCTTTCTTGTCTTGACTGCCTAAAGACTGGGCATATTCATTCTGTTTTCCTCTCTTCTTCATCTTCATATATATACGTTCACTGGTCTGACGGTATAGCACTACGCACCCGTCTTACCCGTCGAACTCTTTTTGGAGGCTTCGACCTTGTCGCAACCGTATTTCTCTATTAGCGCGCCGCATTCTCATCGTTAACAATCATGCCTAGAGACGATTTGTCCATCGACTTCGTCAAGAGGATGCCTCAAGCCGAGACCCTCGATCCCGGCATAATCCTCGAAGACTGGATCAATCGAGTCCAGAACCTACCCGAAGAGATCCAGTTTGTTCAAAACGAGGTTGCCGACAAAGACCGCCAATACAACGAGTGTATACGTATCATCGAGGATCGCGACGGAAAGATTCAAAAATGGATCAAGACCAATGGAAGCCACGAGCCAAATCCTAAGGAGGAGCTTCTTCGATCACAAGTACGCGACAATTATGCTCGGGCCGATCAGCTGTCACAGGAAAAGATTGTTTTGCATCAGAAGATGCAACTTCTGATGGACAAGCATCTAAGAAATTTGGACGTTCAAATAAAACAGCTGTACGATAGAGGCGAGCCTGGATTTACTGATCCAGACGACGTCCCATCATTACTCCGACCAAGCGCGGCAAATCACACTGCCCCCTCGATCCGCGCCATCAATCCAGCGAGCCACATGACGACTGCCGCCGGCCCATCGACTCCTCTCGCCGCCGCGCAAACCTCTTCCAATCCCGCACTCGCTCGGCTCCCGAACCACCCAAACGTCCGACATGCACAGGCCCAGCAGCACGCTGCATCCGCCCCTGCAACGCCTGCAGCCAGCATCATTTTGAACAGACAAAGAGAGGGTTCTGCGGGACCTGCAACTAAGCGTGCTCCACGTGTAAACCCGGGTCTGGGCATTTTGCCGACTGCTTCGAGTGGCTTAGCAAGACATTCTTCACTCGGTCCAGGCACCCCTAAGGGAGGTGTCGCCGGAGGATCTGGTCTTGCAAGAGCAGGAAGTGCAGGCCCTAGAGCAGGCTCTGTGAAGTCGGGGGGGATGGTAAGCGGACGTCGAGGCACACCAACCGGAGGAGCAAGAAAGAAGATGCCCAACAAATCCAATCTGTCGCGAGTAAAGAAGGCTTCGAACCGAAACTCGCCTGCGCCAACGAATGATAGTGAACTTTCGGATGTGGACAGCGGTAGCGGGGAAGAAGAAGATGGTGCCGACGGTCGGTCAAGGGGCACGCCTGTTGCCGATGGTAAAGACATAGACGGCGATGATATCGTAGGGGATGCTGACGATGACGATGAAGAGGCTGGCGACGACAAGAAGTACTGCCTATGCCATAACGTTAGCTACGGCGACATGGTTGCGTGCGACAACGATAATTGTCCGTATGAGTGGTTTCACTGGTCATGCGTTGGCCTCAAGAGCGAGCCCAATGGGACGTGGTATTGCCCGGTATGTGCCGAGAAGTTCAAAAAGAACAAGTAAATTTGGTGGTGGATAGGGCTTTGGTAACATGGAATTGAGTGCTACGACAGCATTTGAGAACAAGATGCTTTGGAATAAGATGGTGAGCATCGGCGTTTAAGTGGAACGGTATATACCCATACTGCTTTGAGGAGTCAGTATCTGATCCTTAAGTAACAGGAGAAGAATTCAAGAATAAATTCTCATGACCTGAAACGATTGATTTGTTTGACTTTGATTTGACATTATGTAGACCCGAGAAGGCATTGGACGACACCACGCCGGACACCCTCAGACTCTTCCCTCAGTTGCTCTACCCTGGCACCTTTTTGTCGTGCCTTATCAACAAAATCATCGAGTGAACCGCCAACTCCAAAGTACATACGTTTTGCGCCAATGTAAGCGCCTGCTTCGCTGCCCTCGGTATCTCGCTCCCTCTCCAAGACCAGGAAGAGTGTTTCGAGAAAGGCCTGAAGCGCAAATGGGGAATAGATTGTCTCTGCGCCCAAGAGTAATGTGCTACTTGGC
The DNA here is from genome assembly GCA_004367495.1 of Fusarium scirpi. Classification (NCBI taxonomy): domain Eukaryota; kingdom Fungi; phylum Ascomycota; class Sordariomycetes; order Hypocreales; family Nectriaceae; genus Fusarium; species Fusarium scirpi. The sequence continues at coordinate 13,847 of QHHJ01000217.1, read as the reverse complement.
TGGCCGTTTCCTGAGGGTAGAGTATAAAGGAGGTCCACAAACTCCTGGGACCAGGCACCGGAAACAAAGGAAAGCGTAATATGCGATTCCTCAAGGAACTTTTGAAAGGCGGCGAGGACATCAGGGCCAAGCTCGACCTCACCCTCGATCGAGAAGGCCTCTTGAAGGGCGGGCAGCTGAGTGTTATTGAGAGCCCATGAGAGAATGAAGTTGGGGAGAGTGACCAGTTGGAGAACTGACGGATTGTAATCGGCCATGATCAGAGACAGGGGCTTCCTTTCTGTTTTGGAGGTCATAGCCCAATGGAATACGGCCAAAGATGGTAACGCAGTACCACATCCAAGCTGTTGATATAGGGTTAGACGTACCACACTGCATACATGAGCAACTTCACTTACCTCAATAACTCGAAAGGCCTTCTGTTCCAGCGTAGAGATAGCTTTGTTGGAAGCTAAGACCTTGACAAGGTCAACACTGCTCTCCCAACTCTTGAAGCCACCCTCATAAACACCCGTCTTCACATCATGACTACCCAGACCCTCAGACTGCGCTCCAGCAACATCCTCCTCTTCAGCCATGAGCTGTACCCTCACATCCCACAGCTCTCTTCGCGGCAACTGCACAGTAGTTCCATCGTCAAGGGTCACGTCAAGAAGACTATAGGCAATCTTTGAGGGCTGTTGGGCGAGAAGATCGGATAGTTGGTGGATAGTTGGTGGAAGTTGAGGCTTTCCTGGGACAGGAAATGCGCTTCCAGTGGCTGCAGGAGCTGGAGCCGTGTGCTTGACGGTCGAAGAATTCTGCTCGTCGTCAGAAATGTCATCGCCCGTAAAGCCAAATGAGAAAGACATGGTAGCTGGTGTTTATAACGAGTCTTGACTTTGTCACTTGTGAAGTGCTTCAAGCCAAGGTGAGGTTAGTAGGCAAAAAATAGTGAGTGTGTGCACTGTGTAGTGGGGCTTGAGGTGAAAGTCAAGGTAGTCAAGTCAATCTTCGAGATTCTGTCCGTCATCAATTTTGGCCACTCGTTTCATTCGCTGTCAACACCACAGTAATTGAGCTTCTAACTTTCATGTACTCGTAGCTTCGTATCATCGGCAGCCTCTCAAGTCACCATTCAAAATGCGCCCATCTTTGTTGAGGCTCGCATCAGCCGCCAACACCCAGCGCGGTCTGAAGCCGAACCCTATGGCCCTTCTCCCTCCCATTCCCTTGTATCGACGACTCCTCCGTGCTCATCGCAAGCATCTGCCTGCTGAAATGAGACTGCTCGGAGACGAGTACATCAAGGCTGAGTTCAGGGCGCATAGGAAGGTTGATAACCCAGCTCATCTGGTATGTCATTTCAAGAGGAACTATGATAAGAGAGGTGTTGACTCGAGGGACAGATCGGATTCTTGACTGAGTGGCAGATGTATGCTCAAAAGATTGAGGGTGACCAGTGGGTAGGTGATAAGTTGGATGAGCAGAAGCTCTCAAAAATGAGTGGTGAGTAAGAATGAGTGTCGTTAAGCAGACCTTTACTAACTCCATGAAAGATGAACAAATACAACAATTATACGAGTTGATGCAGGCCATTCAAAACAGGGGCAAAGAGGATGGTGAGCAGGAATCATAGACGCATGGATGTATACATTTTATAGAGACATTGTACAACTAGGTTGGCATTATGTATATTTTTTGCCTTCAGCTTCCCTGCTTCGGAGAGTGCTGAGATGAGCTAATCTTGTAAACGTCTTGCTTGATTGAAAGTATTTTTTCCAAACTCCTTACTCATTAATACGATGATATACACCTGTCAGACTCGGAGCAACTGGTCGTCTATCTGCCCTCCAATGCCTCGGCAATCCATACTGCTTGGATCGCGCTGACCTTCTTGGCGTAGTTCTTATTAGTATAAACGTGCTCCAGGAACATGATGGCCTCCTTCTTCTGCCCGTGTAACACGCTGGCGGGGTGAATGGCCACAACGTGCTTGCCTTGCACCGTGACATAAGAGCTGTCGGGGGCGAGCATCGCGGTCTTTAGTGCGAACCCACGCAAAAAGCATTTGAGGACTTGCTCGGCACGCTCTGGCGAAATCGGAACAAAGGGCTGGGGATCAGCTGGCGGAGCCTCATCCAAAAGCTTCTCTTTGAGACACAGACCGCGGAGCTGCCTTCGGATATTCAGAGCCTGCCTCATATTTCGCATATTGATCTTTCGTTGCTTGCACCAATTCACCCTGTCTGCATTCTCGGCTGTGTATTGCTGAATGGTCGTGAGATATGTGATGATGTCTCCTTCACGGCGCTGGAGCTCCTTTCTGTAGGTCTCAACCTCCTCCTGTACCTCTTCAGACTGGATACTCAGGAAGATGTCTTCTCCAGATGTAATACAAGAGATGATGTCGATGACTTCAATCACACAATCAAATTCGGGATCAGCAGCAGCAAGTAGCACAGCTCCCATAGGTGCAGAGATAGGGAAACGGGCCATGGTCTCGCCAGTCTTGGTGATGGTTCCATCGTCGTTCAGAGCGCCAAGAAAGTGCAAGTGAATCAGTGCCTTTTCGATTGCTTCTGTTTCCGGAGGATCCATAAGAGGAAATGACAAAACATCCTGAATTCCGCGCGCCTTCATAGTCAACACGGCTCCCAGGACGTCATTGCGAAGGATTTCCGGGAGATCAGAATCCTGCAGCGTCTTGAACGCCGTTTCTGGGTACAGCCGGAAACATTTACCTGGACCTTCACGACCAGCTCGACCAGTTCGTTGGATAGCAGATGATTTCGAGATAGGCTTTGCGAGGAGAGATTCCATGCCAAGACGAGCTCGATATTGCTTCACCTTTGCTTTTCCGCAATCCACCACATATCTAACTCCGGGTACAGTAACTGATGTTTCGGCAATATTTGTTGCCAGCACGATCTTTCGAGTAAATGAGGCCTTGACGGGCAAGAAGGCCTCGCGTTGCGCATCCATCGATAACTGACCATACAACGGGAAGACCTTGATTTTGGGGACATTGCTGGCCAATGTCGCAGCGTATTCTTCAATCAGTTTCTGCGCCGCCTCGATCTCTTCTTGGCCTGTCAGAAAAGCAAGAATATCTCCAGGCAGTTTCTCCTGCAAGTGGATCTTGTATATCGCCTGGAGAAGCGCATCTTGAAGATCCGGTACTGGACGCGGCTCATGGTACACCGTTACGGGATATTGTCGTCCCTTGATCTTGAGAACTTGGAGCGTGTTCTCATCTTTCGCCTTAGGGCGGATGTCTTTGAAGAATTCCTGGATGCCCTCCACGTCCGCTGTAGCACTCATGATGACGACTTTAAGAGGGATGCCACCGCGGCCAGACAGATCGCTGGCAAGAATCTGCTTCAAAAAACCGACCAGAAGATCAACGTCAAGACTTCGCTCGTGGATTTCGTCGACCACGATCGCGCTGTAATTCTTGAGGTTAGGGTCGCGCAACAGTTCCTGCAGCAGCATACCCTCGGTCAAGAATTTGATCCGCGAACCCTTTGGTACTTGATGGTCGAACCGAACCGAATAACCAACCAGGCCATCTGATCGGCCTTTCCCTAACGGCGTGCCGGCTTCCTGAGCAACTCGATGGGCCAGTGTTGTCGCAGCGACTCGTCGGGGTTGCGTAATAGCGATCGTGCCCCCGACAGCAATTTCTTCGTCCGATCCAGCGATCTTGATCCTTTGGCGCCTACACCAAGGCTCCTGGTAAAGGAACTGAGGGACCTGTGTACTTTTACCGGAACCTGTCTCACCCACTAGGACGAGAACATCACTGTTGTTTCGTAGCGCCTGTTGAATATCCTCACGATACTGCCAGATAGGAAGCTGTTTGCGAGTTTTAAGCAGTTTGGGGTCTTCTCGACTTCGTGCTTTTTCGCTATAGTGATCTTTTGCCTGACGATCCTTGGGTTCCCTCCTTGTCTTGTGCTGTATGGTCTCTTTATTCTCTGCTACAGTGGCTGTGGTTTCTGTCTTTTCAGCGGTTTCGTCGTGTGTTGTTGTCGATACTTTTGCTGCTGCTTTAGGCTTGGAGGGCGCTGTGAGGTAACCCTCAAGAGAAATGACTTTTCCTCCGACGGTCACAGCATTTGGGTCCTTTGACTTTGTTTTTCTCTTCTTAGCTGGAGGTCCAGAAATATTGTCGGTCGCCATTATGTCCAAGGTAGATATGTCCGTCTTACAAGTTCGTGGAAGTCTGGGGTGTTTTTTTACTCTAGAAAATTTCATGCATGTTTAAGTGAGCACACAGTGCTTATAAACTTAACACTGTGTTTATAGGCACAAGTATAAGTTCACTCATCATGGAAACAAGTCTAACCAACAGGAGCACCAACAGTTTTAGTCATGAGCGCGGAAGTCGTTTTCTCATCAGATATACAGCATAGTACTTAGTATTGTGTGAGTCAAATATAAGTGGCGCCAAGTTTATTGCATGAATAACGGTTGTAACACTCCCAGAGCGCGTTGTTTGCAGTGGCCTACGCTATAGCCTCGACCAAGTTTAAGCTGGTCTTGCCGTTTTGCAGTGTAAATACCTCTATTGGGTGAATTAGATCCGAGCTTTCGTTCTCCCTATCCCAAGAACATTTCTATGTATCATCATATTGTACATGAGTCCTTACTTGATACGTGCCAAGCGTTCTCGGTTCATTCTCGTAGCATCATCAACAGTGTCGCTCTATTCTCGAGGTTAGTAATAAATCCAAAATATTCGAAACAAAGAGAAACCACTTGCCTTGACCATAATACGATCGATCTGCTTATTCTGCGTGTCAACCTCCTTTCCAATGGCTCGGCCGACCATGTTCATCATGGACACTTGGCCTTCAAGTTCGGTGATGCCATCGTCAATTTGGTCTTCAAGTTCGTCGGCTCCTTCTTCATCCTCGAGGTTGAACTTTCCGTAATCCTTCTTGCGTGGTTGCTGTCGTGGTCGGCCAGTGGCGTTGATATCTCTGAAATTGCCCTCCATGCGCTGGTTGGCTTGGAAACCGTCACGACGAGTGGCTTCCCGCTGTTCTCTTTCCGACCGGTGGCGGTTCATGACTTCCTCGTCTGCCTTGGCCTTACGCTGCTTGGAGGTAAAAGGGTTACTAACATGGACAGCAAACATGCTGCCATTCAAGGTCTTGAGCTCGGCAGCTCGATCCTGGGCAATCTTGTTCTGGTTGGCAGCCAGATCGAGATGCTTTTCGGTGTTGTTAAGTCGTTCTCCCTGTGCTCCCAGACGAGCGAGGGTGGCACGACCAACTTCGTTGGCTTGGCGAGCCATTTGAACTGAGCGGTTGACCGAAGATGCACTCTCCTGTTGAAGTTGTCGCTTCTCTGCGAGGATGGATTGGTATTCAACCTCTTCCTGCTCCTCGGCGGTCAGTTGGCGCTCCTCGCCATAGCCACCGTAAGAGCCACCAGTGGCCCCTGATTGCGGATCGTTGTTGGCGGGTTGCTGCTTTTGGGCCTGCCGCTCCTGAGCGCCAGCGAAGAGGTTGTCACGGTTGCTGTCTGGCTCACTAGGTCCGAAACCACCATATCCGCCTGGGCCTCTTGCACCAGCAGACGGAGCAGGGCTGTTGTGTCGGTTCTGAGAAGGAGCGTCGCCATATCGGTTTCCACCATAGCCGCCCCCGGATCCGTATCGATCAGCACCGTAACCACTTGGGGGCTGTCCCTGGGCGGGGGGAGGAGCACCATAGGAGTTAGGAGCCTGAGGGGCCGGGGAAGGGCCGTTGTTCAAACCAGCGCGTGCTTGCTGATAAGGAGTTACGTTGGCGTACTTCGCATCGTCGGCGTAGGGGTCTTTGCCGCCTTGTTTGGCGTAGGGGTTCTCGGAGGAAGAGGACTGAGATGACTTCTTGCGACCGAATAGGGCATGGCGGTTGGTGTCGTCGCCATCATCGCCTTTCTTTCCAAAGCCAAACTTTTTCATGGCTGATTCTGTTGGCGGAGTTGAATACGAAGGGAATTCGGGTTATTGTCGTGATGACTATTCGTGTTACTGAAAGAGGAGATGGAAAAAGGAGGATTATGGATGTCAGAAGCTGAAAGGAGACGAGAATGGGCTGCGTTGACTTATTAGAGGACTGGACTGGACTGACCGATGGGAAGTTACCTAGTTGCCTTACTGGTGGGGGGAGCGGACCCTGGGGGCGGTGTCTTGGGCTGTCCTCCACTGGTCGTACCTGACTGCCCCGTACAAAGTATCTGCTAAGGTGCTGTACCTTTAGGTTTCCTTGGATGTCATGGGTGGCGTGCCTATCCATTCAATTCTAGCATCGTTTCGGGGATGGTTCAGGCGCTCGTCAGGCCCAGACTGAGAGAAGGTTTGTGTTTGCAGGGCACTTATGCAATGCCATGCAATGCAGTACCGGTATTCAATGTTAGTACCTAAGACGCCCAACAAGTAAGCGCCTGTCTGTCGCCTGGGCTGGGACCCATCCGCAGATGGATCCATATCTCAGGTCTAGTGTAGCAGCCGCAATCTGGAACTGGAACCCCTCCATGCAAGTCCCTGAATCCTTTGGTCGAATTAGGCACCGGCAGTCAGTCATTGACATTGTGATTCAGGACTTTCAGCAGTGACCATGTCTGTGTATCCAATACTACAAAAGCAATAATCGACTGCGAAGACTACACTTTTGCTTTACTCAGGTAAAGGCATCAATTGGGCAAGTGGCTTAGCTCTCAATGCGTCAGCATGTGGCGGCTGCGTGTACATACTTTTGGTCAGACTATCCGTAGATTTACTGTAAGGTGTCTATCATACGACTAATACAGATGCACTTTATTTAGCATTGGTTTTAAAAAGAAGCTCGCATTGATCAAAACGAGCTGGGCTTTTCCTAAACAAACACGAAGCTAATCTCCCATACTGTTCTGTATCAATATGGTTTCATAGGTGGGGTCTGGCTAATGATTGGATTGAAGCATCTCATTCCACATTCTGTGTTCTAGAAGGGCTCTGGAATGGGCACTCAACCAGAATCGATCAGGAACAATTGGGTCTGAGGTGAAGAGGCACGGTGGATCTTGAATCTTTCTCAGCCCGTCAACCCAAGGAGGCCTATGCTGTAAACTTATTATATGTTGGTAGCATGTCGTTGTAAACTTGTGTTACTCAACTCGATATGAATGGATGATGCCAGTGTGGAATCCTACTCGACGCTTATCTGCAGTCCAATATCCGCGTTCCAAACACTGCCACTAATCTCCATGACTTGAATCGATGACCACTTCGAGGGTATTGTATGTCACGTGTTTAGTCTAAACGATGATAACTTGGGGTGAGAGAAGTTGGAACCTGGAAGGTTATCTCACAGAACTCTGCCGATGAGTCATGTAGTGGTACTTCATAAGGAAGATAGGTAGGTAGTCGGGTTGAAAATGATCAAGTTGAGAGCTGAGATAAATCATGAAAACGGATTAAAATGTCAGAAACAAACCTCAAATATATATCCACCAAGCTACAAACTGCTGTCACTAATAATAATTATTCAATCCATGGATAGGTCTTATTCTTGAGGTTCATCCGGGGCCGCAGCCGCTAAAGACCCCTGCCGACTCCACCGACATCCACCACTGAGACAATGAACTTACAGACATCAACTGTCCTGTAAATTCAGGACCATTGAGGCGATCACGGCACACCAAGTTCCTGTCAAACTCTCATGATTGGTTGCTTCGCCGATGCGTCACCTATGACTCTCTAGGTTCCGATTCAGTCCATCAGCCGCCCGCGATACTTTGACTTTGAGTTCATCCATTTTTATCTCACACATTAGTTATTTCAACTCCAAAAAGCGTATCCTTCATGCGCTTCGTCATTCACAGGCTCAACTCTCATCCTTCATCACAACTTCTGCGTTAACAATCGACGTCATGCTTTACGTCTACTGAGCTGGCAACTGACCGCCTCAACCTACCCTTACTTAGAGTCGTGATCACTTCATTATCACTGCACTCTTCTTACAGCTCTCAATACTCCTTTGAGGATTAACAAGATGATAATTCAAATACACCACGCCTTCCCCTTCCTCGTTATTGGAAATCCTGCCCTAGTATCATATCTATTACAGCCCCAATTGCTATCGATATCTTGACTTGAAAGATCTGTTTAGTAATTCCTCAATATCAAATTTTACCTATCACCTATTCAGTTTATTGGAAGCGTTTTTCTACTACCAGGGCAGCTATGTCTGTCTTCACTTATGATCCGGATCCTCCCAGGGTCTCGTCTCCTTGGACGCAGCTCAGTGACCTGGGCAAGGATGGATCTGAGCATCTGGGCCCAGAAACCTCTCAATCAGCCCAGCGGCTTGATTCCGGATTGCTATCTGACTATGGAGTCACAAAGCTTCAAGCCGAGCCGCAAGACGGACCTACGGAGTATAAGCTCCACCTGCTTCTTCGACCACGAAGAGTATTCAAAAGCATGAGTACGACAAACAAGTCGCGCCATGGGCGACTCAAGCTCTCGGTCCCTTCTCCAGCTGCTTCTAGTCAGCCTCGACAACAAAGGCTTGAGAATTTGACAACCCAACTCCTGTGGCGACTACAACAGTCTTCTCCTTATCACTCATCCAGCTCCAAGGAACTGGTACTCCCCAAGCTTCCGGACGACAACGTCGATCTCACTGCTCCTGTGAAACTCAGGAAGCTGGTCCCCGGCTTGGAAGAGTCCAGAGGTGCATTATACGAAATAGGTGTCGCAGATGATGGCACGCTGGTTGGACTTACAAAGGACGAGTTGGAAGAGAGTATCACAACTTTGAGAGTAATGGCCGCCAGTCTAGGTTGCACTGTCGATGTTCGCCGGAGAGTCGTTGTTGGCCACTGTGAATGGGCTGAGGCTACAGACTTCATCAGCAGTACCGAGGTCTCACCTGACGAAACCATCAGGAGTGCCAAGCTCTGGGTTGCCGAAGCGTTTGTCATGCCCTACCTGGGTTTAATAGATGAGATGAATGGAGAACATGACATGGACACCAACAAACAGTTTACAGCAGAGAAAGCTTCTGTGCCCAGCCGTGGCAGCTCGACAACGGCGCAATTAAGAGTTACCTTCACTGGGCCTACAACATCCGGCAAATCGAGTCTCCTGGGAACACTATCAACAGGCGTCTTGGATAATGGTCGTGGTAACAGTCGACTCAATTTGCTCAAGCATCGTCACGAGATGGTCACGGGAATTACCAGCTCGATAGCCCAAGAGCTCATTGGGTACAAAGATCAGTCAATCCTCAACTGCAGCCATGGAAATATCGAGTCCTGGGTCGATATCCACAACTGTTCCGAGGGTGGTCGTTTAGTGTTTGTGTCAGATTCCGCAGGTCACCCAAGATATCGGCGCACAGTCCTTCGTGGTCTGATGAACTGGGCTCCTCATTGGATCATTCTGTGTTTGGCGGCTGATGATACTGAAATAGCTACCAAAACCCACGGAGTGTCCAATGGTCTGGGAGTCTCAGCGGGTGGAGTTGATCTTGTCAAAGCACATCTGACTCTATCTCTAAAACTGGGCATTCCTTTGGCAGTTGTCGTTACTAAGATGGATCTCGCTTCCAAAACGAGTGCGCACAAAATCACTAACAAGGTTTTGTCAGCTGTCAAAGACGCTGGGCGTGTGCCCAAAGTCCTCCGGCCTGATCAGAAGGCATGGGGTGACCTAAGCAGAGTACCTGATGACGACTCTGCCAAAGTGAAAGACTTGTTGAAGGGAATCTCAGAGAGTGGAAATCTGACGGAAGTTGTTCCAATAGCGTTTACGAGCGCAGTTAAGGGAAGTGGAATCGGTCTTTTGCACGCGCTCTTGGAAAACCTACCGCTGCCACCCACACCAACTGCTCGTGATTATGTCGGAATGGCATTGAATCCAGAACAGCCGAAGTGTCTCTTCCACATCGATGACACCTTCTCTTTACCGGCATCGTATGGCAGTTTGAACAGTGCTTCCGGAAAGCAGGCCGACCCAGGTATTGTCGTATCGGGACATATCAGGTTTGGGCAGTTTTCCATTGGGGACAAGATTGTTATTGGACCTTTCCCACCTGACGACGATGAGCCTCGGGAGTCAACTCCAGAGGGCAGACAATCGCCGAGTAGTTATGGGCTGTCCATATCACATCCTTCATCAGCAGAGTTGGCTCGTGTTGCCATGAAGAATGCTGTATCTGCGTCGGCAATCGCGGGAGAGTGGCATGACGCTCAGATCGTTAGCATACGTAATCTGAGGCTCCCAGTCTCAACTCTTGAAGCTGGGCAGGCCGGATCCATTGGTCTCAGCGTTAAACCACTCTCGAATCGCCCCCAGAATGGCAACACAGACCACGCCGCTATCACCGAGATCCCTCGCATTCGTCGTGGTATGATCTTGGCAATCCCGTCGAAACACATGGCAGACACTGGGTTGAAGTTGCAAGCTGCAAGTGGATTCACGGCAGTTTTCGAGGATCCAGACATTCAGACACTGGCCGCTGGCTCTTTTGTGAACATATATATTGCTAGCATTCGAACGGTAGCGCGCATTCGTCGGATATCGCGGCAAGACAGCGAATGGGGAGTCAGTAACGAGGACACAGAGACAGAGGAGATTTTTGATCTCAACGACGAATCTGATTCGAACAATGTTAAAGATGAAAGCAATCGGCCTAGAGGCGGCATCGAGATGGGATTAGAGCTTTTGCATCATCGAGAGTGGATCGAGATGGGTTCACGGGTCATATTGTTAGAAGGCGGGAGTCAGGATAAATCTGGGCTAGAGGGTTTCGTTGGTAACGTTGTTGAGATCGTGGACTAGCGGTTCAAGCGTGTGTAACTTCCACGGTGCCGTTGCTTTTTACCAGCGGCGGTTTTTACTTGTATCGCTATACAGTTCTTGCTTTTGCATATTTAATCATGATTTTGTTTACAGGACGTCGCATGGTCGTAAAAATGTCTCTTATCATAACTCCAAAGGCGCCGAAGATACATGCAAACTTCAAATACCGTCCACTTATGCCCTGACTAATCCATAAAATAAAGTCCACGTCAAGACAAAACCTGAGATACCATTGAAGATACCACCAACCCAGAAATCGAAGAGTCCTCGAAAGTATCGCGAGGGATCAAGAGGAGCATGACCCTTGGGAAGTGATTCAGGGGCGACCTTGAGGACGTAGAAGAGGAAAGTGGTGATGAAGGAGAAGACGATATAAACGAGGAAACCGTAATAGGACTCGAGGCCGAGGACTCCAGCAGTGACTCCGAAGAGGGAAGCAGTGAGACTGTTTAGGTTGGAAAGAGCCTGCGCGGAAAATGTTAGAGGATAAGTTAGAAGTGAAGGATACCAAGGATAGCTGACCTTTGTGTTGTGGATCATAGACTCGGGGACGATTGGACTGATCTGGAGTTCGCGTTCGGAAGGCATTGCTGCGGATATTGATGAGTAGCGGTAGTTATAGTTGTAGTTGTAGTGGTGGATTTGTCGGAGATTATCTCTGAGTAAAGACTGACGCGGTGGGCATCTAAAGCTTCGTATCTTGAATGAAGCTATCTACGCGCTGCAGCTTCCATTTGCCTGCCTGCCCATGATGACAACGTGTCGGTCCGTCCTTAGTTCCGAAGGCCGACATTTCAGTGAAGAAGTGGAGTCAGCCAATAATGGTGGAGAGAGCTCGGTCAAGCTACCGACAGATGGAAGGACCCCTCCACTGTGATTCCAAATGCGCAGTTGCTTGGCGGGGTAATCCTGGGTAGGTATGGACTGTAGTTGTAGTCTCCATATCTAGCTAAACTGGAACTTCTTTTTAAAGATCCCCAATCTGTAACTTGCGAGCACTTATTCCTGAGCCATTACACCAATTCCTCATCTCCTTCCGAATACCACCAACCACGATGACACAAGACTTCGCGCCTCTCAAGAACGACCTGTTGCTTCGCACAGCATGGGGTGGGTTATCCGCGCCTTGGTTGCTGGAATCATGAGAGAGCTGTGCTGAGACTTGCTGTGTTGCGACTTAGGCCAGACCGTTGAGCGTCCTCCCATGTGGGTTATGCGACAAGGTAAAAAGACCCTTGAGACCAAGAACGAAGGCACGTCAGATCATCTAACTGGTTCAATTGACAGCTGGTCGCTACCTCCCCGAATATCACGAAGCCAAGGGTAACCGTGACTTTTTCGAATGCTGCCGTGACCCCGAGGTCGCAACAGAAATCACCCTCCAGCCTGTCCGTCGTTTCGCAGGCCTCATCGATGCCGCCATCATCTTCTCCGATATCCTCGTTATCCCCCAGGCCATGGGCATGACTGTTGAGATGGTTGACAAGAAGGGCCCGCACTTCCCGAACCCGCTCAAGAGCCCCGATGACGGACAGTACAGCCAGGTTCTCGCCAAGGACGTCGACGTCGCTGCTGAACTGGGCTACGTTTATGACGCTATCACACTGACACGCCAGAAGCTCGAGGGCCAGGTGCCCTTGATCGGGTTCTGTGGAGCTCCTTGGACACTGTTCTGTTACATGGTCGAGGGCGGAGGCACCAAGCTGTTTGCGCAGGTCAAGACATGGATCTACAAGTATCCCGAGGAGTCAAAGAAGCTTCTTGCCAAGATCGCTGATATCTGTGTCGAGCATCTGGCTCTGCAAGTCAAGGCTGGCGCTCAGGTAAGAAGCCCTAACGAGTATGGAGTACGGCAGTATATAACTGACAATGTCGCTTTCCTAGCTCGTAATGGTCTTCGATTCGTGGGCTGGAGAGCTTGGTCCTTCCTCATACCGTCAGTTTTCTGAGCCTTACCTCAAGCAGATTGCCGAGAAGCTCCCTGCTAAGATTCAGAGCCTGGGCCTGGAGAAGGTGCCCATGACCGTGTTCCCCAAGGGCGCTTGGTACGCACTTGACTCTGCCTGCAACCTGGGATACAACGTCGTTGGCATGGACTGGCTGCACGACCCCAAGGAGGCCGTCAAGATTCGAGGCGACCGCGACATCGTCTTCCAAGGCAACGCCGACCCTGGTGTACTGTACGGTACCAAGGAGGCCATTACAAAGGCCGTTGAGGAGATGGTAGCGGGCTTCTGGGTCGGAAACAAGGGCTGGATTGCTAACCTTGGACACGGTATGTGGTCGACAATATAAAGTCAAGTGAAACGACGGCTAATCAAAGCAGGAATTACACCTGGCGTGAACCCTGATCACCTCAAGCACTATTTTGAGGAAATCCACCGTCTCACCAAGAAGAACTAACGGTAGAACGCCACCTCGTTCCATGTTCTGAGTATTATGAGATACCATAAATGTGTGTTAAGGAGCTCATGGGAGTAGACATGAGCTGGATTGGAACCGGAAAAAGCAGAATAGATGACGAAAAATATGTAACATAGTAAACCGGCATGGGCAAAATATTGAAGAAAAGTGATTCTTTTTGCATATAATTGATTTCGTATCGTGGTATCTTCGCGGTCCCTCCTTTTTTTAAGTACTATATCTATCCTCTGCCCTCCCGTTACCCCATTTTGTCTCATAAATGGCTTTCCTTAGTAGCCAGAACCCTCTTCGGATTCAATGTCAAAGGCGCCAAAACACCAGGCTGTGAAAAGAAGCCCATTTCCAATAATAGTGAGAAGATGAAAAACACTCGTTACGTTGGTCAAAATCCGAACAAGGGACGACAGGACTGGCCGAAGCTCTCGAGTTACGCCTTCTTGCCAAAGAGCCAGTTCTTGCCCTTCTGAGCCAATGACTCGCCAGCAGTTGGAGAAGTGGCAGATTTGGGTTCCTCATCATCGGTGATGGCACCTTCGTTGCTAGGCTTTCGGGTAAGCTCTACCTCCTTGTCCTTGAAGATATTTCCAGCGCCGCCTCG
>QHHJ01000216.1:0-28383 GCA_004367495.1 Fusarium scirpi | reverse complement strand
GTCCGCCTATTGACCGCCCTTGATCACATATGTGATAGCGGGGACTCAGTCTCACCTGCAATAGACAAACCCAACCCTAACACCTCAGTATAATAATGAAATCGAGCCGAAATATGGGGTAATAATCGTCGTCCTCGCTCGCCGGCTTTGACCCAGTCTTCTTGCTCCCATAGTCCAAGACAACTCGGCGCTGGAGGAGGTCAAGAGCACGTGTCCCATCGAAGGCTTCGTCGTTCGTCTCGTCGATGAACTCGTCAGCTAACATGGCATGTCAGTCAGGGTAAGTCAGACAAGTTTGAGAAACTGGCAGCGCGTTCTCATTCAAGTTCTAGGTGGAGAAGAGGGTGGGGAGGGAAAGGGCTGAAACAAATCAATCAATGCTTCTGCAAAACTCTTCGAACAGTGCAGTGCCATACCATACATCCAGGAATCGCCGGCGCGACGGTCTACTCTCCAGCCTCTTTGGAACTGATCTGTAGCGTCTTCTGTGCTGATTACGCTCCCTTGGATGCTCGCGGGCTCCTCGAGATAATGTTCATCAGCCAAGAAGGGAGATATAAGCTCTCGTGCCTCTTCTTGGTCTTCGCCATCATCAATGTCAGGACCGTCAGAGTGGACATCGAATTCGACCTCCTCTGGTAGCCCCAAGCACGACATGATAGGGTTCTCAGCGTCCGTCACAACGGTTATGTTGACCAACGAGAGGTGACCCTAGTCCTCGTAGGATGCTAACTGGTGATGAAAAGGATATTAAGCTGGTATGAAGGATAGGGGAAAGTGACACAAGACTAAAAAGCACAGGCTGTTTGTTTCTGTTAGGAATATCACATTATTGTCACCGGCGAAACTGTTCGCTGATTTATAGGATTCGACTACTGTACAAGCTGGTGCAGTCAGACGCGAAGCGCGTCATTCTACGTCGTGCTATCATAGCCGTAGCTGAAGTCCTTTACGAAAGGGGACCGCGTCTTCAGTCAGGCTCGAGCCTCGTAAAGAAAGCAGCTACCGCACCTACCATCGGTTCATCAGCTTTACCCCGAACGCGCCCGTAAACAACCCGTGCCGGCATACCCAGGTCTAGGTGTCCGAGCGCGCATGTGGCTGAGGCCAAAACCTGAAATATATTATAACGCTATCTCATGGAATTATCACATTCTCCATCACACGGAATGACATCAAATCTCTCGTGATGCCCTCATGTAAAGAGTTAGGGGCAAATATACTGTGGGAAATGAGGTGGCTTACTCGTCACAAACACGATGAAACTCTAAAGACTTATCACATTTTGAAGCAACAGGGGTACTCTACCCCCAGGCCCGTTCTTTCCGGCCTATCCGCATCTTTTTCCTTGTGTTTTCAACCTTCCCAGTATTATTATTATCGAACCAGCCGTTGAATCTAGGAACTCCAAAAATCAGGAGCATGCACATGGTCTTGACATTAAAGACGTTGGTTTAACCCAGCTACTTCAGTAACTTCTCACGGGCTAAAAACAATACATTTAGTCAGAAAGTATGGTTTATTATTATTATAATTACTGCTGCTTACCATATTTATTTATTTATTGCTGTGCTACTGCCAATGGTTCGCCAGACTGAATCGTATATCTTTTGGTATAGGGTATGGCTCGCTCGTGCTCACAACCGGCGCCCCGCCCGCGATGGGAAAGGATCAACGCTTACTTCCGGACGTCGCTACAGGACCATCCATCCAGGATGATTTCTTTTGTGGTTGCGAGCTAAGGATTTGATCCTGGTGACGCTGACGTTGTGGTTTCGCCCTAGTCGTCTGGGATTGGCCAGGGCTTGGCCGCTCGTTCGGCAACAACGTCCTGGTTGCTGATAATAATAATTGGTGGGCCCTGCCGCTCCCAACATCCCCCTTCGGTAGTTTTTGCAGCGGACGGCCGACTTCAGCTGCAACGTAAGACTTCTGAGGAGGTGGCTGGTAACTGCAATCTGCGAAACTTCTCCCCTGTGCGCCGTCTCTGTGGCGGTGGCTTCTCATTGCAGTCCCCTGGGCTGGAGGCAACGAGGATATCGTAGTCGTCGCATTATCAGTGAGCGGCGGCGGTAGCGACGATAGTGGCTGTTGTTCAGGATGCCGTGATTTCTGGCGCTGCTGCTTTTGTTGCTGCATTCGGGGTAATAGGCCTTCTTCCATGGCTATGGCCCTTGTGCGCCCGCTGTCACGCTGTGCCCTGTCTGCCGTGTTGATCGGATCAAACCCCTGTGACGATGGGGGTTGCTTGATGATGTGGTGATTCGATGATACGGCACCCTGTTGTTGACAGAGCACTTCATTCGAGGCGTGGCTGATACGCTCTTCTGGTGGAAGCAAAGATGGCAACTGCCGCTGCTGTTGCTGCTGATCATCGTGTTCGGAAATTGCAGTGGCTGATGTCATTCCTGCCAGGATCCCCTCGTACCCCTGATACGCCACCTGGATCGCGCGGAGTGCTTCACTCGACCAAGGATGCCCTTCATCAGACTCGTTGTTTTCCACTGCTTTGCGGCATCGATCGGAAGCCCATGAGAGGACAGCATGATCGATGTAGGCACCAAGTTCGTTCGAGGCGTACACGCCTCTCAGAGCAGGATTCTCCTTCACCTCGGGAATATTTCCCAGCTGACTACAGATAGCTCGTGTGATGGCTGAGGCCGGTGGTCTGTGGCGCATCTCGGACCGCGGTTGATGAATCGCGTTATCTGCGCCGACGCGTTCGGAGATCGAATTCTCCCACACCGGACGGAATGCAGGGCCAAGGGCGTGTTGGACTATGTGAAATAGGCCCGTCCAGAGGTCGCCGGTACTGAAGCGTTCTGCATAGTGCTCATCATGTTCTTCTGGCATCAAGTCGAGATAGTGTTTCGTCGAGGGATCCCTGAACTCGGTCATATGGCTGCGGACGTAGTCGAGGACCTGCCTTTCCAGCGTTCGTGAGCGCAGGTCCAGCCAGGATGCCATATCGTCAGCGCCATCGACATCACCGTCTTCCCTCCGCTGAGCCCACCAATCATCCCCGTGAGTAGTTACCATAAGACCTTCGATCGCAGGTATCAAGTCCTGTCGCCGTAAGGGCTTATTGTTCTCGTGAGTATCGACAATATCTGCGGGTTCAGTATTTACCCAACGTACTACATGATCGATGACCTGCGCCATGACCTCGCCTTCCTCCTTCTTGATCTTCAACAAGGGCTGCACATCCGGAAACCGAAGACTGAGGTTCTGTTGAAGATGGCAGCAAAGACCGTCGTAGGCTTCCTTGTCGAGCGAGCTTAGAAACCCACTCCGCCGAGCTGTCTTTTGGACCGGTCTGATGGTGGAAGCAGCCGATGGACTGGACTTGCTCTCGTCCTTGTTGTTGCCTTCTCCCTTGGGATAAAAGACGCGGTGAACATCCGCAGCATCATAGGTGTCGCTTTTGAGACTGCCGGCTAGCACATTCCAGTCAGAAATTTGAATGGTCTCAGAAGTGGAGGTAGGAAGTGCCCTGAAAGTCTCGAGTACCTGGTAGAACGTATCGAACCAATACTACTCCTAGGTTAGCAATATATTCTAGGTAAGGCTTGATGGCCTCCGAGGCTGTGTATTTTCTTTGTTATCTATCCTAGAGTGGAAGAGATGGACGAGACGATGAATGGCGAACCATGATCCACAGACACCAAGGGCGAGTCACTTACATCATCCAGTCTGTACCCCGCGATCTGATACCATTTTGAAATGTTGAATGTGGTTCTCCCCAGGGAGGTTCGACACCAGCGGGTAACCCGAGGTCTCCACCGCTCGCTTCGCCACAGCGTGACGAGACGGCTGATGGGAAAGCGAGCTTCACTTGTCAGGCACAAGATGTCCAGCATGCTTTTCTCGATACCCTTCTTGTTGACATTTCTCTCGACGGAAAATAAAGTGGGATCCCGATCAAAGGCCGAGACGAGCTGTAGCCAGATTTGACCATGAGTGTCGGGTAGGGTGAGATCACGGCGATTGACACGAAGCTTGATGTCAAGTTCGACTGGTAGAGTGTCTATATAGAAGGGTAAGTATGGTTTGTTATGTATATATAAACATATGTACTGGAAGAAGATCTGCCAATAGTCTTGGGGATAATTAAGAGGGGTCACACCTTTATCATAAAACTCGCAAATCCACCATAAGTCGCTTGAGTCAGAATGCGTCTGTTTCACGTAGTCTTTCAAGGCCTCGATGCGATGCTGGCCAGCCATTAGCTCGGGCCTCTCGTCAATAAAATCGGCCCAGTTTCTGAACGATAACACATGCTGACGTCGGTCCTGGATATGGCTCGGATCAGTATCTGGGAGGGCGTTGATGATCATCTTTTCAATGGCGGCGGCACTGCAGGAGACTTGGATGTAGTGCTGCTCAGATCGACGTACAAGGCCACCATTCTGGAAAGAGCGACAAAGATGGGCGACATGGTTGCGGTCGAGGGGCCTGTTACTACCGCGAGACCAAGAGGAGTCAAGGAGATGGATGGGTAGCTCAGCGACGGCAAGGCGGTAGGGCTCCGCCTGTTTCCTCAGGGAATCGACCTCGGTGAAGGAAGGTGGAGAAGGCTTTGGCGATTTGGCGGGCTTAGTTGGTGAAGGTGGTGGTGATGATGGGATGTTGTTGATGACGGGGGTAAGGGAGGGAGAAGGATGGGCAGGTGTCGTTTTTCGTCGCTTGGGGGGGCGGGGATTCGTGTTGGATTTGGGAGGCAGACGGCGACCAGTTTTAATCATGATGCTGCTGAGGATGATGACGGCAGTGGATAGGTATATGTGTATGTGTGTATTTATCGTTACTTTGTTTTACGCCAGGTGACAAATGGGTAGGAATAGTTGAGAGGAGAGAAAGAGGATGGAAGAAAATATGAGGAGTATTATATTATTACATCGAATGGGAGACGATACAGGGATCAGAAACGTGACCAGTCAAAGAAGGGAGGGCGGATGAAGAGTGCGGAGAGGAAGTAGAATCTTAAAAGGCCAGAGGGAAGGATGGAGGATGGCGGGCACGGACACTTGACCCTGGGATTTAGATACATGAATGAGTAATTGTTAAAAGTTTTAGAGACTTGAGGGTGCACGGACACCTAAACCTGGGTTTAGGCGGGTTTACTGTACAAAGAAGGTAAGTTTACTAGCAAGGTTATAAAAATCTGGAGGCCTATGAGTAGAACTGTATAAATATTTGTCACTTGTAACCCTAACCAGGACCCCTTCAGCGTGTTTTTTGACTGCAATTCTCCATCACGGCCGGCAGCATGAATAATATGCTCTTGCCGGCCCCTGTCGGCAGCACGCTAATTGCCGTCTGATCTGCTTTCAGTGCCATGATCGATCGCATGCTCTCAGCTTGCTTGTCGGATCGCCAAGTCGCCTTCGGTCCAAGCAGCTTTCGCAGCCCATCTGCCATCTCGTCCTCTAGCTTCTTCTTTTTCTTCTCACTTATCTTCTTCTTCTGATCCAGTGCCTCCTCTTGCTCTTGAGTAGTCTTCTTTCTTCGCTTGCTGCTGCTTATAGTTATCTGGGCCGGACTGTTAGTTGATTGCTGCTGCTGCTTATTATCGGTCTTCTGACTCCCCTGCTTGCGTTTCGGTGCCTTCTTCCCCTTTCCTTCTTCTGCACTCTCTAAAAACTGATGCCATAGCTTGCTGATCTCCTTGAACGTCGCAATCATCTCCGGCTGCAGCTTACCCGGGAAGCCAATATGTACGGCGTAGTGCTGCCTTGCAATCCGTGTTCCATGTGTCGACTGCAGATCCCATACGATATTCCAGCTTCCTCCACAGTCTACCGGCTCACCTGTGATCGGATCGATCTCGACGTTTTCATCCTCATCCTCATCCTCCATCTTACCTTCTAGCTGCTTGATCACAAGCCCTCGGATCTTCCGTCCCATTTCGATCGCGATCGCCCGGTATCGTCCCACGCCTAACCTGACCCCCGTCCCGGCCTGCATGACACGAGCAAGCTTCTTGCTAAGCCGGTCGGTCTCCCATGCCGACGAGCTGCCATCCCTCCACATATACTCAAGCTGCTCTCCACGCGGCTCGTCAAGCTGACATTCCCGCCGTAGTACCCTCTCGGTCGGAAGCAGCCATGCGATATATGCCACAATCATCCGCCCGATCCGATCGGGGACGAACCGTGCTACCTTCCGCCCGTTATCACGGATCGCCTTCATCTTATCCCGGTCGGTCACGATCATGACTTGCCCATCCAGTATAAATATGTTCCGGATCAGCTGCCACGAATCGCAGTGCCGTAGCGTTGTGATTTCCGGTCCCCTTCCTGGAAGCCCACCCCACGTATGTACGAGCACCAGCAGCGTCTCTCGCAGCAGCTTCAAGTCTCGAAGCCACTTCCTAACACGCTGCCGCTTCCACCGGACCTTTACACCATCCCATATCGATGCTTCTATCAGCCGCATCACCTTTGCCGGTCCGGCCTCTAGCCACTTGTTCTTCGGGTTGCTTGCGAATGACTGACCTGCCCCTAGCCGTATCATATTATCGACGATCCGATCCATATCGATCTTCTTACTGACCATCGGCCACACCCCACCGAATAGCCTGTTCAGCAGCCTCTCTGCCTCAGTGACCTCGTCGCGTAGTGTGCGGGTGAAGTCCTCGATGCTGATATGCTCGCCCATGTGAAATAAGCCTTTTTCGTCCTCAGACCATCGTATCGACGGCTGCCCCCCGTTCTTCTGCCGATACCCTTTTCCATATGCCATCCATCCGATAATCGTGCTTATGACGCTGTGTGTGCCTGTACACATCCATGATGTATGTTCCTCTCGAAATGTTAATACGGCCTCTACCCCAACCTCATCCTGATCTACCGGCTGATTCTCAAATATAGCTTCCAAAAAGAACAGCCGGGCCCACCATAGTATACCAGCTAGCATGCCAGTATATAAATGCGGCTCTAAATAGCCTAGCGGGTGTCGGTTGATACCTAGTGCCGCACAGAAGCATAGTAGCGAGTTTGTATATATATTTCCGCCGACGCGAGTTTTAATCGAAGCCACGATAAACCGGAATACGGCTCGGTCTAGCGGATCCTGCAGCGGGCTACTCATACCTTCATCCCCCTGCTCGCTGTCATCACTATCACCGTCATCCTGATATTCGTCCTCGTCTCCATGTTCGTCTTCGTCTTTGTCTTGATCCTTAGCTTGTCTCTCTCGGCCGCTGAAGAACCCGCTATCGTGACTGCTTGGAACCCGGTCTCTTTCAAGCTCGTCTGCAATATCCTGTAGCAGACTCCACTGCTCATCCGTAAAGCGAACGGCCCAGCGTTCAAGCGCTTCCTTACGACCGATACGATATGCCTTCCAGCAGAAACCCAAATAACGGTGACCGACAGACTTGTATTTGATCATCGATGCCTCCTTGCCTTTGCGACCGAACGGTTGACCGGACGCAGCTGTCGGTGAAATGCTAGCGAGCCACTGTAGCGTCTCGGTCGGCACGCTGTCAAGCCGCCAGCAGCAACGTTCCACCTCACGATCAAAGCTCTGTCCAAGCCGGCCAAGCAATAGTCGTTCACGGACTGCTTCTTCATCGTCTTGTGCCACAGTCCGTCTGCCCGTTGCTGCCCTCGCCCGTAGCCACTCGGCTGCATCGTGAACACCGACCAAGTCCCGGGAGCCAAAGTGTCGTACCCAGCCTACCCTTTTAACCCATGACGAGTCACGGTCTATATCTTCCTTTAAGTCACCTTTTCGCAGTCGTACGGCATCTTCCTCTTTCAATCGAGCCTGACTTGTGGCAATGACCTCATCTATAGCACTTCGACTGGTAGTATCAGCTACATCAGCTATATCGGACGGCCCGTTGCTATTGCTGTCATCTCGAACGATCTAGTATCGTGCATAATGCCCTCCCATCCACGTCTGCAGCCGCACCTCGGTCCATCGCTCCTCTGCTTCTCTATGCCCTGCCTCTCTCCAGTGGCGGACAATATTGTCTCGTGCAATAGTGAGATATCGGCATGCGTTGCAGCTGTATCCGTGTGAAATAACAAGCTGTTCAATTGCCTCACTGTTATCTTCGGGGGTTGCAGCAAGCTTCGGGTCAGCTAGTTCAAGTGTGCCGTAGTAGTCTTTGATGTCCTTGAGCACTTGGCCCTTCAGCAGATGCTTCTGTCGAAAATGGGTCTCGATGCTGCTGCCGGGTCGAACGGCTGCTTGACATGGCCGGCAGATCAGTATCTGATAGTCCTGATTGAGCTGTATGATGTCCTCCATTGCTGCTTAATGTCACCTCCTTGATCTCGATAACAGAAAGTAAAGAGAGAAATATTCTTATTATTTTCCTCTGTTAATTGAAATCCCCTTTCCTATGCATTACGCTAACCCCAAGCTGACGCTAGCTAACCCCAAGTGTGGGGTTGGGGTTATTTTTAACCAATTAGCTACTCGATCGAGCCTCAGACGATTCAGCCTCAAAATTTAAGCGAAAT
This sequence comes from Fusarium scirpi, assembly GCA_004367495.1. Classification (NCBI taxonomy): domain Eukaryota; kingdom Fungi; phylum Ascomycota; class Sordariomycetes; order Hypocreales; family Nectriaceae; genus Fusarium; species Fusarium scirpi. The sequence continues at coordinate 19,906 of QHHJ01000216.1, read as the reverse complement.
TCTCCATTTTGGTGGCCGATTTATGATCAATCGTCTGTGAATAATACCTAGGCACAATGTAGAGAGGGAAGCCCTTGGCCTTTTCTTTAAGCTGCAAAGGGTGTAATGTAATGATTGCCTGATGACCTCCTTGCAAAAGATGTCAAGATGATCTACGAAGCACCTTTAACCTCTTTATCTACCAAGTACGCTACAAGAGGGCCCGTCATAAGGGCAATGCATCAAGAACCAACGAGCTTTGACAGCGGCCAACTCAAACCTTCCTTCCAAAACGGTCCAAGATGGCTGGCTAGTGCTTCGATAAGTGACCCTGAACAAGGTTGGAAGACCCAATACGATCGACTTTCGTACACAAAGGCAAGGAAGAAAGCCAAGACTGCCAGAGCCTCAGGATGGCGTAGATATAACGCATCAATATAATCATCTGAAATAATAACCGGCCAGGCTAGGGCGGCCTGGATTTTGTTGCTGGAGCTTTGGGCATTCTGGTTTGCAAGATCAAGCACCCATTGCATCCGCTGTAGAGCGTCAATGGACGCAGGAACCGGTATTCTTGAGGAATCTAACAGTGCTTCTAACTGTTTACGCAGCTCAATAGTCTCAATCCCGGCTTCCAGGTGGTCAATTCTGTTGCCAATCTCCACGATGCCTAGAAGGGGAGCCAAATTCGAGGCAAGAATCTGGGGCCAGTAGTCGGCTGTCACGGCGCGGATCCCTCGGTGAACTCGCGCGTAATCTACAAACGCGCTAACAAACTCGCCGAGATTATCCTGATGGTCTCTTAAAGTATTGTATAGGACGTGGAACCCGAGGAAGGAGGTGAAAAGGAAGGCGGGTATGAAGTTTGTCTCGCTGATATTCCCACGGGTTTCGAGGAACTGGGCCAAGGCCCGCGTCTGCAGTTCGGTGGCATACCGGAGGTAGAGATCCTGGCTTGCCTGCGCTGTAGTAGATTGGTATAAAGCACTAAGAGCAAGCAATTGATCGAGGAGGTAGGGGGCCACGCGCGTGCTATTCAGAGCACTCTCCACCACCAGGCTCGAGTCACCGCCTAATCCCATAAAGCTAGTCGTATTTACAATGGCATAGTAGAATAGACTCATGTGGACGGCGTCATAGCGACCTGGAGCTGCCGCAGCAAGCAATGCAGTAGATGAGGGAGTTCCCGCTGGGCTGTTGCTAACACTGCCTGCGACGGTCGTATTCAGTCGGGCTTGGTCAGGCCCTTGGCCTGGCGCAGCTGCATAAGAGCAGGTTCGGTTCCCAAAGGTACACTTGGCGCACCTTGGACGAGCCTCATCACACTTGACACGCCTTTTCTTGCACGTATCGCAGCCTGTCTTTGACTTTCTGTGAGTGCGACGACTCTCGCTTTGGCCAGAGGGCTCGGGTGTCATTCCGATGGCTCTCTTATGTCAGGTGCTGCAGCTCGGATTCGGGCACGTTAGAATGCGAGGTCAATGACGGTATACTTTCGGGAAAACATTGCGATTTTAAAAGCCCCAGAGCAATGGAGCCTTTGGAACAAGGCGGCGCAGGTGGGGTTCAAGCTAGACAGGGGCACATGACTGGTAGCCAATTTACCGTACGTAGTTAGCGTCTCGTATGCGAGCGCAGAAGTATTACGAATGAACGCGAGTCCAACGCGAAGGGCGTATCGAACCCCCACTACTTCCATCCACAACGCGCCCCTCCTGTTTTCAGCTTTGACACAGACAGAGTTTTCGGGAATCCGAGCAAGGGAGGGAGGGGAAAAAATGTAGCAAACATATACTCTTCAGTCTGCAAACCCGAATTTGACCTATGCAGTGACAATGTGTACCCAAGGTGGCCCCCATTAGTGTGATAGCTGTTGCCATTCTGATGCCCTATGTTGTTTAGGCGTTCGGAGCTTGAATTATGGAAGATCTACGAAGTGGGGTAGAAAATTGTGAGGCAGGGCTATTTGTGGAAGTGGATACAACTTTTGTTGCGCACTTGCGGCCCACTTGTGACTTAGAAATACGAAGAAACCCGAAGGCATACAACGTGTACGACTCTCGTAATTTGCAGGTAGTGGAAGACGCCTGGAATCACCTCACTATGTCCCGTTTGTCAGAAATGACCACCAGGGAAACATAACCTACAGCAGGATCAATCATATTAGGGTCACGACGGATAAATACCCAACGCTCACAATCCCCTAGACGCAATATTACTGACTTGACTACGATCGATACTCAATTATCCGCCAATACTGACATTTTCTGTCACATCGTCCCACCAAGGTCATCACGATACAAGGGCTGTGTGACCACGAAGGATTCAAGTTTGAATGAAACAGATTGTGCGGAAAATATCGTTATAGCTGACGAATATGATTTGATCCAAGGAGGTATGAAACAAACTAACTCTACTTACTCATTCAGTTGATGAGACGTAAGGACACCCACCAAGGTAATTTGGTGAATTATTATCGCCCAACAATTTCCGACTGTTCCCCTAACATTTCCCATCTAACAACTGATCGCTCACTTTTCACTCTTCACCGAGACCATATTTTCTCGCTATCGAAGGCCGAGAGACCTCAAAAGTAATATCTGGTTGGGCTTAGGGTAACACCACGTATGGCCGCGGGGTAACCATTGGCATATTGTCGACATTACCCGAGTTATGACCGAAAAGATCGGACATAACCTGGTATGTAAAGATCGCACTTGGGTGGCGTACAGTGACGATGGCCGCAACGACAATCATGAGCAGGGCGTCTAGCATGTAGGCGTAAATCTCCTTAGAGATCAATGCACCATCATGGCCTTGAGCATATTCTATCATCCGAAAGACAGACCGCACCATGATAAGCGCACTTGTAAGGTAGAGTACGGCCATGAACGCCTGCCATGGAGCACCCGTGGTTTGTGACCTTTTGGTAGGCTGCCTTAGTATGCGCACGTGGAAAATTGCCGTGATCACCATGAAGCCGCCGAAAAAGATGACCTGAATCGCGAGACCGACAAAAATGATATTGTTGCCAAGATCTTGGCTTTTTTTGTCGCTAGCACTAGCGATGAGTCCGCCACCTGGTAGGGTTAGTTATTCTGGTCTTAAAGCGTTGGGGGTTTTTAATGCTGTCCCACCTCCACCTTGCCCGAAAAAGGAGAGAATGTCTCCCAGCAAGAAGATTTTGGTAAGCCGATTCACCTTGATCATAGAGAGATGCTGCCCCTCGAGAAAGCATATGAGCCGGCCTAATACCATGTAGATGGAAGCTGCGAAGAATGTTGGGCCAAGGAGGATGAAGACGTTCTGAAAGATGTAAGGCATCAGCTCCCAGTCGGGAGTCTGTGTTGCCGAGTATGCTCGGGCGCCATATCCAACGGTTTCCACTATTTCGCGGCGCAAGCCACGTCACCATTAGTCTTCTATCCAGCGGGGATTTGATACCATAGTCGTACCAAGGCAACCTATGTAGAAGGGAATAAACGACCACGTTCTCGTTTTGAACAAAAGCTGGAAATGACGAGTAGAAACAACACCGAAAAGAACGGTAAATATGATGGCAGCTACAAGGGAGGGCTTGTAGAGGTATAGCTTGAAGTCGTCAAAATCGGTGTTGGAAGTTGAGTTGGGTGTCATGATGTGTCTTGATCGGGAAGGAGGACGGTTCTACTCTAAGAGAGCTTACTGCGTAAGGCAGACTTAGGGAAGCCCCGGATGTAGATACTTGAAGGCATGAATACGAGTCCTTATAATCAAACCAGTCAGAGCTTCGGATGCCCCGACTACGCGGCAATATATAAACGCGTAAAGACTCGGGTCACACCCCCATTCAGCAAGTAAAATCCGTAACCGAACCTGTTAAACGAATCAAGTTGCTACTAAGGAGGCATGTGTCGAAACCACTAGCCACGGTGAGCACTGCTTATGTGGGGTTTAGTGGATTAGTATCTGTGTAAAAATACACGAGAGTGTATTCCCGCCATTGATAGCAAAGCGGAACAGTCGAGAGGCGAGATAGGCTTGTATACTACCATTAGTATAATGCTCTAAGTTACCTAGAAGACTAAACCATCTATATTGAAATACTACTGCGGTCCTTATTATTTACTGAGATAATACTAATATTACTATTTAAACCCTAGTCTTTAGTTTTATAAATAATCGAGTTAAATTATATCTTTAGTAGTCAACTTGCCTAGTAAGATACAAGTAGAGTATATTACTAAAGTGCTCTATAATTTAGATAGAAAGTGCTATTTAAGTGCTATTTTACTTGTTCAAGTAGACCTGTATGTATGTACATTAAAATGCTTTAAACTAATAAGCAGTAAACCATCCAACTCAATATACAAAGTAAACTAAATCAACCTTCTATACCTGATGTACAATTTATTTGCAAAACGCCGTGGAAATTATCGGACCAATTAAATAAATTTCCCAAGCCCTTTTCCAAGCCGTTGCAGCAAGTATCAGCTGCTGTTACAATCGTAAACCCATTGTACGATCTCCTTGCCTATGTGAAGCACTAACCTCTCATAGTGCGGTCCGTCATCAACGAAAAGGCTGCAATGGGCGCCTACTTCATCTATGCCCTCCATGGAAATGCGCACCCACGTAGGATCAGCCTCGGGCGGAAGAATGCAGAATGTGCGCCCCTCATCCGGATTTGCCGCACCTTTCCTGTCCACCTCAACTTCACCAGCTGCTTGGTGTTCTTCTGCGGAATTCCAGTGGCAATCTAGACCACCTTGAAATAGTGATAACAGTCGCCAGAAGAACTCCGCTAGGCCACTCAAGAGCGCATTAAAGCGGTGCGAAATATTGGTAACCTGACATTGTCTCACACAATGGTCCGTAAGCTTGGACGTCACCACGGTGGTCCGTTCTTGCAGGCAAAAACCATCAGTGGCAGATTGCTGGTAGTGGCCTATGCCCTCGACCTCGGTGCTCCACCTGTCAGAATCCGGCTCGCTAGAGAAGTGGCCTATTCGGTGGTCCTTTCCGGCCTGCTCAAAGAATTGCTCCTTCTCCACATCCCTATGCCCCAGTGATGAAACTTTCGACCTGTGGCAGGATTGCCGTCGTGTGCTGGCAGTGAAGAAATTCAAAAATCGGATTCCTGGTCGCCTCCCTAGATCTCCGACCTGTGTGACTCGCTTTTCATACGTTGGAGGAAATTCATTAGAACCCTCTAGAGCTCGTAGCTCATGGTATCTAAGCCTCAGGGTCCAAGGACGCCTCAGACAGCGCCCATATGCCCAGTGAGAAAGACAGTAGTTGATGGCTTCAAGGAGCCAGCCCTGGAGGCCATCGATGCAAACAGAATGTACGATCTTTGGCTCAGATGATCGTCTTATCGGCCATACTTCGTTGTCGTTGAAGAAGGGGGGGATTGAAGCAGGTATCCATGTCAGATGCGGGTGGATTCAAGAGCAGAAGTCGAGACGAGGAGGAGTACTGTGACTCGAGCATATCCGAATCACCATCCTGAGCGTTTGCTTCGACTTGTATATTAGGACGAAACAGAGACATAATGCCAGGAATGATAATGCCAGGGTTAAGACCCAAGAACGGACAGTCCAACGATATTATGCCAACTAGAGAAGGGCGTGACTGGTAAGTCGAATAGAGGGACTTTTTCTACATTTACAATTAGTCAACAGTAGCACTTTGATGTAGAGAAGGAACTTACTAGCAGAGCAGTCCGGGCAGCCAAGATACCACCTAGAGAGTGTCCTACTAAAATGACATCTGTTTGAGAATTCTCATGTGGTTGAAGCCAGCTGCTGAACTTCTCTACCGCGATGTCCATGGCATTGCGTGTTTCATACTGGGGATAGATCTTTGAATAGACGACATAGGTATCGCAGAGGGCTTGTTTGAGAAATCTATGGACATGTGAAGGGAACTGACCAAAAGACTCTTCACTCCCACAAAATCCATGAATGTATATGATAAGTAATCTCCTCTTTCCGGTCGCATGGCCAGAAACATCGGAAGATTGAGGGAAAGACTGAGGTGAGGATTCACCAAGACCAGCGTAAGAAGCCATTTGGTCTAATTTGAATGCAGCACTTAGCAAGAGTGTAGGCCTCCAAATTACCTCGTCTACTCACGGCAGGTTCGTTGTGGAGGAATAATCCAAAGGATGTTACGCAAAGATGAGGCTTATTTATCGTCGTAAAAGGCATAGGTCAGAAGGCACGTTTGGAGTAGACCCCTATACGCCGTGAATCATGTCTGAACATGCGGCCTACCCCGAACCTAATCTATAAAGCGAGCTACAGGGGCTCGCCCGTCTCAGGGACTGGAATTCGCGCCAGCCTCGTATTTCCTCGCTATCTAACGTCGCCACCGACTCTAAAACGAGTTGGACCGTGCTTGGTCGGGACTAAGTTAAGGCATATGATATGAGCTCTCGGCTACATTAAATATCTATAAATAACACATCTAATACATATGTACCTATAGGCAGCACTTTAGTTCTCCAGCGTCGCCGTATCAGCCCGCGCAAGTGCCCCAATTGAGGCTCCTTTCCTTCCAGGTGCCGAGATCCTCTGTCTTAGCGCATCGCCCGTCCTTGACTACACGCAGATCGCCACCTTCGCGTTCAACTATAACCATCCCACAGTTCAGGCAACCGGCCTCAATTTTTGCAATGTGACCATCAACTTAAACCACCCAGGTCAGGGAGACGAGGTGGGCGCTGAGTCCTGGCTTCCAGTGAGTACCTGGAATGGCCCTGCTCAAGAACTTCTACGGCCGGGAGCATGATTACCCCTACTGTAGCGGCTGTTCGACGGGCGGCAGGTAAGGTGACCCCCTCGCGCATGATTACCTCGACAACTACAATGGTGTTGACGCCAGCGCGCCCGCTATCTACCTCCCTCAGAGCTTTGGGTCCACGCTCTGGGGCCATATGCTAATGCAGCAGCACGGCAAATTCTCGTGCTCCAGCGCGTTTGAACGAATATACGAGGCCGTCATTGCCGAGTGCGATCCCCTCTCGCTGGTAGGACAGTCATTCAATTGATCCTACACGGGCCGTATGGCTATCGTCAGCCGGGCCGCCGCCAAACTCAGGGTTATATGTAAAAGCAAAGTCTCTTGTACTCTTGTAGCTTGAATTTAGACAGTTCGACTGCATTCGGGGATAAACCCCTTGACTACAGATGCTATCTGGCCCTTTTTATTTTATCGCCCTGGCTTGATGGATACCAGTATCTGTGTTTGTTTGTGCCAGTGTTAGTCTTCGGGTAAATGCGAGGTGAGTCGTCTACGTCCGCCCCGTGGGATCTAGCTCACTTTCATCTTCACTGCGTGTTGTAAAGGAAGAGCATTAAATAGATGGGAAAGGGGTCAATTTATAAGTTACACGGAATCTAATCAGCGGACTGAACTTGACTATATACTACATACTAGTTCAGTAAGAACTTGCTCCGATTTTCCCCTCTCGTCCCACCTTATTGTAACTAGGCTCTTGACGCAACTTTACCTCAACACTGATATCTCAGTCTTGGCTCGGAGGTCACGAGAGCTGAATCCACCAGCAAAAGTGAAGGTGCCCTCGGGGATAACCCACTGACGAGTAGCCTCATCCCAGAAGCTAAGATCCCTTCTCTGGAGAAGAAGAGTAACCTTCTTAGTCTCGCCAGCCTTGAGATGGACCTTTTCGAAACCCCTCAGAACCCGCACTGGGGTACCAGGAGGGGTTGTGTCTTGTGGGAACGATACATATAGCTGAGGCACTGCGTGTCCGTCTCTGTCACCGGTGTTGTGCACCTTGACAGATACCGTAGCTGCTCGCTCCCAAAGATCAACCCATCCTCCAGGCCTCTTGCCCTTGGACTCATCCACTTGAGCTTTAATGCCTGTGGCTATATCAACGGTGAGTTCTGTTGACATTTCAAAGGTGGTGTATGACAGGCCGAACCCAAACTCATACTGAGGCTCAATGCTCATGACGTCAAAGTGTCGGTAATCGATGAATTGACCTTCTGTGTAATCAACTGACCATGCATCAGGATTGGCAGCTGGTTCACTTAGGTTGTAAATAGGTGCGCCGTAATCCCTTTGGTTCTTGGGAATAGTATATGGCAGACGGCCGGCTGGCTCCGTATCACCCCAGAGAACATCCACGATAGAGTTACCGATTTCTTCGCCAGGGTAATGGGCCGAAAGAATAGCGGTCACGTTCTCGTTGTCGGCCCAGGGCATCAAGACTACACCTGGACCGTTGATAATAACAACAGTATTGGAACACAACGAGGATGTGCTCTCGACGACCTTGGTAGCATTCCAATCAAGGTCTAGCGACTCTCTATCCTGGCCTTCTGCCGCAAATGCCTTCAAAAAGACCAGACAGATATCAGGGATTGGGTAAATGGACCTGAAGTTGCCCTCAATGATTTGTTTGTGTTCCAGAAGGATCTGTACCCGACCACCTTCTTTCCGCACGCGCTCTCGAATTGCGTCCAGTGGGGCGATGAGTTCGGTATGGCGGACTATGCCAGAGCCGCCACCCTGGTCGAGAGTGCCCATCTCATAGGACACGGACGCGTTTTCATAGTCGAAATAGATGGATCCGATTGTTGGGTATGGCGCTCCGTTTCCGAATACACCGATATTGGCTTGCTTCTTCAGAGGCAAGGTGCCATTGGTATTCTTGAGCAGCACAGTGGCAGCGGCACCTAGTTCACGAATAATCTTGGCGTGATCCCCTCGGACATCGCGTGCAGGGATAGGTGTAATTGGAAACTGGGGATTATTGTAACCAAATTGGTTGACGCCAAGGGCAGCTGTGGAAGCAGGATCTAGATCAGGGAAATCTTTGTTCTGACCTAGAAAGAAGTATGGCCTCAGAACTCTCTCGGCCATATCGTTGAGCCGACTCTCTGTCATATTATCATCGCCGATCGCGTCGAGAAGCTGATCGCCGAAATACGAGGCACCATAGTCTTTGCTGACAGGTCCTGGCATCTCGAGGTCAAGCCCTGCATTGGCGAAGGAGGCTGTGCCATGTGTCGCATACCAGTCCGAAACGACGTAGCCCGGAAACGCGAGCTCGTCCTTCAGTACCGAGAGCAAGTGCGGGTTCGCGCAGGAATAAGTCTGGTTGACACGGTTGTAGGAGCACATAATACTAGCAGTGCCGGCTTTGACGGCGTCAGCAAAAGGCCAAAGGTACAGTTCATGAAGTGTACGCTCATCAATATTGGAGCTCAGAGCATTGATGACGGTTCCGTCCTCCTTAGTGGTACTGGTGCGCTGTGTTTCCTGCTCGTTGCCAATGAAGTGCTTGGAGCACGCTTGTACACCAACAGATTGGATGCCGGAGACGGAAGCATTCATGGCGACACCAGAGAGGTAAGGGTCGGGGCCGAAACCCTCCCAGTTTCGCCCACCAAGGGCGCTGCGGCCCATAGGACCACAGGATGGTCTGCCATTGCATTAGCATACTTTTAACCCTAAGCTCGCCAAGGCGGACGTTGCAATGACTTACCCCAGATGTACATGAGAACCTTTGGCCCTAAACTCTTCTCCAATGGCAACGGCACGTTCATAGATAAGGCGCCTATCCCAACTAGCAGCTGCAGTAAGGCCAGAAGAGAAGACGCTCGCACCGTCGGACCTGGTATATCCAGAAGGGCCATCAGAAAAACATATTCCCTGAAATCCTAGCCTCTCGACTTTTCCGATTGTGCCAATACAAGCAGGTCCGTCCAAGCGATAACCGCCTGTAGCGATGCCAATCTTCTCAGTCATATTGAGCTGTGCTACAAAGTCACGGGCTTGATCGGAAGCATCCCCCCAAGCTGTCCCAATGGCTGGTTAGTTTTTATAAGTACTGGTAGAAATGAATAAAAGGATCTATACGCGCAGATACTTACAAGATGCCGACCTCTGATTGAGCAGTGTCGCGGAAGTGTGAGAGATGAGAATGAGGCCTGTAAGGCTCGTCCACGCAGTTGGGACATGCATTGTGCCGCAGAGGATCTTAATCTCACTTTTCTGTGTGGAAGGAAAGAGTGACACCTGTTGCCTCTTCTTGTTACTTGTGATGTTTTCTGTTGGCCATTAATTGGTGTTACTCATTCCCTTTTATATGTCTTATATCACACGACTTCGTTTCTAAACTACTCCCAAGGTGCGGGGTAAAGGATCGTCTGATCAAAGATTACATGAATTCCCCAGGATATTGCTCCATCTTCGACTGATCATTCAGGCATAACGCCATTAAATTAGACCCAAGTCTTCGGGAACGGTCAACTTTACTGACTTAACCCTGCCCATAAGATCAGATGCTGGGGTAAAACGGACGAAGTCGGCATTACCTCGGCCACTTACAAGAACCTCATCAGCTGTCAGATGTAACTATTTTAGCTCTTCGGGTAAACCAGAGGATTTGGTCATGATATCGTCACACGAACTTGCCTTGTGTCTGTATTATTCGGCTTTATTACCGATCTGGGGCTACCACTTTGTCAAAAAAATCACATAAATGAGAATCAGGCAAGCTATAAGCAAAAGGCGCTAGCCACGGTAAACGGTTAGCTCAATGCATGCCTCTTTAGTACTTTAGTACTAGTAATTGCCTGACTCGTATACCAGGCACCCTTGTAAACCTTGGCATACTGGTAAGATCTACGGATACGCTTCGGGTTATTGGCATCTAAACGAGATGATCCAATCACCCTAAACGAAACCCGAAGTCTTATACGTTTGGTCTCGCTTAGCCAAATAGACATAATCCTAGATTTTAGACATTTATCCGTAGTCGAATAACCAACCTCCTAACTCATGTCATGTCGGTTCTAGGGAGAACAACAGACAATTTCCCTATTTGAGCATCTAGAGCATAAATACAGGATTAGGCTTGCTAATTAATTAATGAGGTTTAGTATTGATTTAATATTATTAATTCAATTTAGATCAATTCAATTTAATTCTGCTTCTTGGATTACATAAGTTAACACAACTTAATTCAATATTGGTGCCTATTAGTTAATTGATAAAAAGTTTAGAGTAAGAGGTTGCTGAGGATTAGTGAGATTGGTGACAGTAGCAGATGCTGCTTATGCATGGCTTGTCTAGCAGACCTACCCCGCCTCAACAGCAGGAATTATTTACATTAATGTTTACTCTCCAGACAAGATGTCAATATATCTAACTACATGCCTTCTAGCCATTAGTTTTCGGCCATATCCCTTTCCACTGCTGTAACAAATCCTCCCGCTTTTTCTCAGCCGCAGCGACCCTCGGTCTACAGCAGCGATACGACTATTGATGACATGCCACCCTACCAGTGACCGTCTCGTAGACCTGACGGAAGACCTTTCAGTTGGTACCGAGCGAGCTGCAAGTCTTGGGATCGAGTCGCCATGTGAAGAAGCTGATCAGTATGCCGAGGTAAATCGACTGGAGGCATTTATTTGGGTCCCCGAATCCGTTCTTTCTGCAGAACATAAAAGGGCCATTGTTGGCTGCCGATAATAATAGCAACGGACGGTTCCGGCCTGGAAGGAAACGGCCAGAGATCTGGACCCGGGACCCTGTTTGAGGACTGCGCCTTGGTGTTAGGGACAGGACTAGGACCAGGGGGTTCGCCGAAATACTAGCAGTGCGTGGAGACAGACTCACCAGATGTAGTATTAGTTGATAACTGCTTTAGGCAAACTTGGCACATGGCCAATTTAGGTACTATATTAATGGGAGGCCTTAGTCGTTTCATCGATAAAGACGAAGCTAACGGCTTATTCATGATACGCTGCCTGGGCAAACCAAAACATGACCACGGCAAAGCCGACTCCTCCAGCCATAACTTTAAAGAGGCGGCCTACTGGTTCTAATTCCAGTCGGCTTCCCTACCTCATGACCTTGTTTCGAAGGCGACGAGTATCAAGAACCCCGAGTAATGCTCCCAGGACCTTGTGACTGGTTTAAGAAGCAGCAACTGCCCAACTCCCCCATCCCGACCCCTCGTGTTTTGAGACACTGAAGAGCATGTACTGCAGGGTATAGATGAAAAAGATGTATATTGCGCAAAGGAAGGAGATGGTGACAAAGAGGAGAATCCACGGAAGCTTAAGCACCTTTTGGTACTACCCTTCAGCGACGGGATCTTCGATTGCTGTGCCAAGGAGGCTATTCTGGATAATATAGTCAGTGCATGTGTCTCCGGTAAAGTGAACATGAGCACGACACCGACAGCCACCGGCCAGAGCACGACGTAGTAGCCCCATCTCCAACCATTCGACACAAGAAATTCAGCGATAATTGGTCCGAATGAGGTCAGGTCCAAACATCGAGAAAGAATACCGCCATAGCATTGCTTCTCTCTATAGGACCTCAGACGTCTACTAAAACGCCAGGAACAATTGTAACTATTCGCATCGAACGAATCGAACGTTCTATCAATTGCGAACCCTGAGTAGTAATTAGCAAGAGGGGTCCTCATCACTACTGTCCTTTTACAAAAGTAGACAGCGTTATCCCTTTGACCCTGTTAAATCTATCTACTGCTTGCCCTCCGGCATTTACGCTACCTGGTGATCGAAAACCCTCAGTACCGTTCCTGCATCGACACGCTGTTTGCCCTCTCGCACGATGGCGATGCCTTCGGCCCGCCTTGACTGCTTGATGGTTTTTCGCGTATCCTTCCGCATGGAAGCACGCACACTCTTGTAGGCGCCCTGGCTAGTAAACGTGAGTAGCCCTAGGGTTCCTGATGATACCTTTGTGGTGAGGTTGAGGACTCCGATTCCCACACCCTTGGCTGCGCCTACTGCTCCTTCCTTCTTCGCACCTCGCACAGGTGACATGACCAGCCCACCGACTCCCTCTAAAATTCCGTGGCTGAAATTCTTCCCCGCAGCGATACCCCCTGATTTCCAATCTGTCACAGGACCAGGGTCATACACCTCACCACCATACAGTCGTGGAGCAACGCGCATACCCTCCTCAAGTGCGTGCGGTATATCAAGGTAGACGCCCTTTGTGACGGCCTTGAAGAATCCGCCGAAAGCACCGGCAGATCCAGCAACGGCACCACCTGCGCGGCTTTTGTGGTTCCTCCTGTTCTGATTGCCAGAAGGCAGGTCAAGCGCAGCATATCTACCGTATACCGGGTCTTCTAATGCTTGTGTGTTCGAATTCCCAATCAGTTTTGGGTCTCCAGTGTTAGGTCTCTCTGCCATCAATACCTGTGCTGGCTTGATAACAATGTCTGCTGCTGAGGTCAACATGCCAGCATACATCTTGAACCCCGACGAGATGACAGCCGTGAGGGGATCCCACCTTCTGCGCTGTATGTCTATGGGCCGAGACTCGTAACTAAATTGCTGAATCAGTTGAATGTGCAGTATTGGGTTGTGTAATAACGGTGGCTTACCGCTTAAGGTCGACCCATTTGACCCTGCCGCTATCTGTTAAAATCTCTGCCGCCGCTTTCGAAAGTTTGAGATGCTGCGACCCCGTTTTGTAAGACCAAGCAGCCGGCAATCCAGGAATAATATCGCAACGCATTTTATCCAGGGGAAGATTGGCGTGAAAAGAGTTAACAGCCTGTCTGACTCCGTTTTCTTGCCGCATCTTCTCTGCCATGCCTCTTGCAGCCGCCAGCGCACCGGGAGTCAAACAATCCCTGATGGCTTGACTGAGGTTTTGACTATTAAGAATCTTTTGAGGGATCGGCATAGGGCCTGCACCTGCAGCATGGACCATGGTGCCCCAGAAGGGTTGGCTGGCCGTGTTAGCGTTTGTTACGTGAGAAACACAGCGGGTAGATGGTACGGACTCTCCAAAGAAGGGCACAATGGCCGTTGGTTTTCCATTAAGTAACCCACATGCGGTCGTCCCAGCTCCGCCATGATGGATAACAGCTGTGACTTGTTGGAACAGCCATTCATGCGGGCAGTCTCCAAGATAGAAGATGTCCCTATCGGCTGGCTGATTAGCGCCCAACTTACTCCATCCTTTGGAGATGATTGCGCGAACGCCTGTCGCTTTCACAGCATCTACCAGTATGGCCGTCAGCTTATCAGCGTCGTCAATAACAATGCTTCCAAAGCCAATGTATATAGGTGGAGCTCCATCGCGTAAAAAGGCTCCAAGGTCAGAATCGGGGATATACTGTGGTGCGTCGCGGAAGAAGAAGCCGCACACGTCTGAGTTATAGTTAGCGTTAAAGGAAGGGCGTGACTAAACGAAGCCAGTAACGCACCAATGTAATCCGGCCAATCGAGAGGCTTCGGAATGAGTGCTGGGGACCAGCAATAAGTGAAAGGGATCTGCAGTGTCTCAAGCAAGCCAGCGCCTTCAGAAAAAGGGATGTCCTCTAAATCCAGGCTTTGCCTCCATGTATTGATGATATCGCCGAGTCTTCGGTCAAGTCAGCGTGCAGGTCGCGGGTGAGGAGGGTAGTGCTTTTATTCTTACCCTTGCCATGTCATCCATTCAACAGCCATATACGAAATTTGGTTAGCGACGGCAGTCGAGATACCACTATTGTTAGCATTGATGTTGGCCAAAGGGTGACAAAAGTGCTTCGTACTGCTCCAGGGCATAGTGAACATGAGATGTAGTGGAATACCGAGCGCTTGAGCGCAATGAACGTGGGCGAAGCTTGGCGGGTTCGCAATAATGGCGTCGGCAACAAACGGCTGTTGGTTCAGAGGATCAGGCTCAACACATGACCGCCAACAGCCTTCCAGCATCTCAGCAATCATAAGACGTTTCTTCTGGATGTCACCAGCACGGAGGCTCTTTATAGAAGGGATTAGACCGGGGTTCTTAACCATATACGCCATTAACTCGGTCGGATCACCGCCAATAGGATAGAACTCGAGGCCGGATTTAAGTACAAAGTCGGCAAAGGTATCGTGAGTAGCGAGGCGAACTCTGTGACCTTGGCGTTGGAGCTCGTTACCGAGCGCCACGAAAGGTTGAACGTCTCCTCGACTACCGACAACTTGAATGACAATGTTCAAACGAATATTCCATTCAGTCTGCTCAGTATAGGCGGGAGGTGCAATGCTAACAGGCCGGTCAAAATTTAGCTGCTTAGGCCCATTACGTTCAACAAGCAGGGAGAGGGTTCTGCAAAGTTTAGAATCGAGATTTACGTCGATGCGCCCATCGGCTATAATTGTTATGTCAGTCTAGGGGCAAAAAAGGGTTTAATTCGCCTCATACCCGTCGCTCCTGCTGCTTCGTTCAAGATTTGTTCAGCAGCTGCGGGTTGTTCCGCATATTGGGGGAGAGCCTCGTCCGGCATAGCGTCGTTACCCGGGCCTGCTTCATATGGTGTAAATGACGATGGGTGCCTCAGCGCTGGTGGCTTAGGTAACTGTCTGTCGTTGTTGTACATGGCCGAACGGAGTCAGAGAATGTCTCACATGCGAGTCTCAAGGGAATGAAGGAGAAGCCGAAGAAGTCTGTTAGGTAGAGACGGAAGCGAGATCAAATGAAATGGGACAGCAGTGCTTTTAAGAGAAACCGATCGCCTCTAGTTTGAACCTAAGTTTCAACCGTTGTGATGGTCTGACACTGAAGGAGGCGCATGACAAAGTAATCTACCTTCGACCATAGGCGCGCACGACCGCTGCTTAGTATGCAGAAGCTGAATGGTGGATGGGGATACAGCCTTAAGTTACGGATGCGCGCTCTTGGCTTGGCTTAGTTTAGCTTCGCCACGTGCATGACTGTTTGGGATAGAGATCGGCCTTGCCGATCTAGCGCCGATCAATTCGCATTGGGCACGCATTGGGTCGTACTCGTTTAGCTCGTGTTCTTGCCTGCTGAATCCGTCGAACCCGTCGTGACATGACGGGCAAATTGTTTCATTGCGTTATTGTCTTCTTAATTATGGTACGTGCAGCTCACGGGGATCTCTAGTGTTAGCTTAGTATAAGGAACCAGAGAAAACCCACTGATCCGCAGCTCAGAGTAGCGGAAAGGGGTACTTACTATAATTATAATTTTAGCTATAGCATTCATTTAATTTAGATACCAATACTAATCTTAATAGCTAGTTTAATAGCATTCTTAATATACTTTTATAGTTAGTTAAGTATACTTTTAAAGGCCCGCAATGTTGTGTTCTTGTAAGCTACAGCTTTACTGACAGGCAGATTGTATACATTATAAGATACTTTAGTGAAAGCGCATCAGCCTGGGATCCAACCAGTTTCCTCCATCGCTCGCCGCATCCAAATCTTATATTCTTCGTCAAGTGAAGAGTGAATCTCTGATAATAAATGTTCCGCCCAACCACGGATCCACCAGAATGAATTGAGACGGTTAAGAAGAATGCAGAAATACGAAAGAATAACAAGCGGAATTGGTTTTTCTTCCTGCAATAGACGGACGAAACCATCCTCCAATTGATAGATCCAAACGAATACTTGTTGGGGGGACAGTTGCGGTACTCTAGAAGCGTCAGAAGTGGAGAGCAATGCGAAATCAAATCTTTGTGAAAGCTGATTCAATGCTTTCAAGTAATGCACTAGTTCCGGATCTCTTCCTGCAGCCTGTTGAATCTGCTCACGTAGCTGGGGGAAGTGGTCGGTTCGGGAAATCGACTGGCCAAAGCTACGCACAGAGAGCTCGAACATTGGGGCTAGGGTGTCGTCCTGGAAAAGCTCAGGCTTGGTCTCAAGCAGAGACCTCATACCTTGGAGCTGGCCAAGCCATTGTGCAATGCCCTGTTGTCCGAAGAGAAGGAAATCGCCGGGTTTTGGGCCTAGTCCCAAGGTAAAGGAGAAACACAGCATTGAAAACAAGTACAGAGCAGGGCCATTCTGGGCATTGATGCTTGCCATAAGAGAAGTTGCTGTTCGTAGGGCGGTACCGTAATGATGCAATGCCTTCATCATGTACGAGTTGGCCTCCGACGCATTTCTTTTGAAGCGCGATAGGTGAAGCGCAGCAATTGCGAGGGTGCCGTGCAGAAGGAACTTGTTAGAGGAAGCGATTTGCGGAAGGTTGATGCGCATGAAGGTGTCAAGGCCCGGGACAACGGCCAGAGTATATGACGTGCAGATGGTGTAGTGATGGAGTAAAAAGAAATCCTCGATATCTAGGCCTTCCGAGGCCGGCTCTAGGGAAATCGTCTGGGGAACGCCTGGCAGTGCTGCTGGCACGTAATCTCCACAACTTGAAGTTGAAGGAGGAGGAGTCTGCGTAACAGGTGTTGCATCGCAAGGTGACGTCAAAGACAACGAGCCGAAGTTCCCACAAGGCGATGCTGATGCTGTATGAGGGTTTGGGGGTAGGAAACTACAGCAGAGCCCCCGCCTCATGCAGTTCGAACACTGTGGCTTGCGTTCGTCACACTTGACACATGTACGTTAGCCTAGTTGTAGCTACCTTCAGCACCCACGGTGCATTCGCGACCCTACATATCGATGTTCATACCTTTACTCTACGAGACTTGCAATTGGTACAGCCGTTTCGGGATTTCAGGTGATGTCTGCGCGGTGCCTTCTTTGTAGATGGACTCGAAGGGCTCATGTCGTTATTGCCGGGTGACATGGTGAAAGGAATCTTGTGATGAGTCCATGTGAAACTTAGGAGTGTGAGGGGAACCATAAACGAGAATGCGACATCTACGGGGCTTTACGACCTTTAGTACGAAGGGGGAGCTAGTCTCGTGTCGGGGTGGGTCGGGCCAGTGACTGCATGTGGCAGTGATCTGGCCTCAATGCGAAGTTCCAGCATACGACCAACGCTACGACGGAGAGGGTCATGTACGACGCATTCGTATTAGTGTCTCGTAACGATCGTATCTCTCGCATCGTACCTTGCATTATTCCACGGACCACCTTGAGTGGGCCTATCCAGAGTGGAGCTAAACCCCTCGAATTTGTTGAAGTTAAGTGATGGCTGTGTGACGCGGGACTTGGTGCAGGATTTTCCACGGAGTAAAGCAAATTTCAACCTGTCAATGCTCGCTTTGCTATACGATGACGGTATCCATAAATGTGGCATTCGCGAGACGGCCTCCACTGATGCATGGGTGGCTTCGATGCAATATATATGGCCACTGTCCGGACTTCAGTATAACTTTTTCCTCACCTACACAATCAATCAGTAGTCTCTCTTTTTATCCAGTATATTCTGTCGTTCCCATTATCATATACCAGACTGAAACCACCACGCTCTCTTGTCCATATCTTGCATCATGACGAACAACTACACCGCCGGTTCCCTAGTCTGTTCGGCAGAGAATTTGGTAGCTCCCGATATCTTTGGTACCCAGGTTCTCAATATCAGCGCATCCATGGTTACCAATTTCACAACCAGTGTTTCAGGGGACTTCAACTTCCATCATGGCCCAATCGAAGTTGAGAATGTCGATTTCTGCAACATCACCGTCTCCTACACGCATCCCGGCCAGGACGACATGGTCACTGTCGAGGCTTGGCTTCCACTTGAGTGGAACGGCCGACTGCAGGCAGTTGGGGGCGGTGGATTGGTCGCCGGACGTTTCGTGATCAGTGACGCTCTAATGTCCGGTGCTGTGGGCGAAGGGTACGCAACTACCACAACTGACGCTGGGCAGCAGGGAAGGCTTGCCACCGAATGGGGCTCACTAAGCCCAGGGAACGCCAACCTCTACCTGTTGCAAAATTTAATGACAACCTCTCTCAACGAACAAGCCATAGTTGGCAAGAGCCTCGTCAACAGTTTTTACGGCCAGAAGCCTGAGTTCTCCTACTTCAACGGCTGCTCGCAAGGTGGTCGTCAGGGTCTTATGCTTGCCCAGCGCTATCCTGATGCATATGACGGCATTGCATCCTCAGCCCCAGCTATCAACTGGAACCAGTTCATCAACGGCATTTTCTGGCCGCAGCTTATTATGAACATGATGGGCGAATACCCAGCACCCTGCGAGCTGCATGAGATTGCCATGGCGGCTACAGCCGCATGCGATGGACAAGACAGCGTCCTTGACGGCATAGTATCTGATGTTGGCTCTTGCAAGTTCGACCCCTTCACCGTCGTAGGCACCACCTTCGACTGCGCTGGTACTCAGATGAAAATATCCGAGGCCGCGGCTGCCGTATCTAACGCAACTTGGGCGGGCCCCAGATCCGTGAATGGCGACTTTCAATGGCACGGTGTAGCGCCCGGGACAAATATCACCGCCATCGATGGCGTTGGACAGGGACCCGCTATCACCACGTGTTTGGGCAATGGTACTTGTACTGGTGTCCCATTCTCTGTCTTCACGGATTGGGTATCCGTTTTCGTCGAGCGCAACCTCAACATGACTTTCAGCACCCTCACGCATGATGATTATGACCGTATCTTCGAGTCGTCGCTCGTTCAATACTCTCATATCAACGGAGACGACACCAACCTGGCACCATTCTTCCAACGAGGCGGTAAGATCCTGGGGTACCACGGCACGGTAAGATGTCCTCCTTTCATGGCCTTACTTAACAGCCTATTTGAACATAAGAACTGACACACAAAAAGCTTGACCCCCTCATCCCTCTTCAGGGCACATTAGATTACTATGACTCCGTCGCGGCCGTGGTTCCTGACGTTCACGATCATTACCGAATGTTCGAAGCACCCGGTGTTGGCCACTGTTTTGGAGGACACGGCGGACAGCCTCAAACCTCCTTCGATGCCCTGCGAGCGTGGGTGGAGAACGGGACTGTGCCGGACACCCTGCCGGTCAGCTTTACCGATAAGAACGGAACATTGAACAGCAGGTTCCTCTGCCCGTACCCCAAAAAGGTCCGGTACAATGGTGAGGGCAACACTTTACTTGAGACCAGCTACACTTGTGAGGTCTAGTTTTCCTGTATTTTTAGAAAGTGTTATTTTGATAGTTAGAAATATAATAAATCTTAATAAAAAGAGACTGAGACAATTCAAGAGCCTAATAAATTCTATAACGTAGTTCATAAGTGAG